>CM052900.1:1271618-1302696 GCA_028534135.1 Potos flavus | reverse complement strand
TAAAAACCATGACCACGAAATGTCTAGATGACTGCCCCCTTCTATTGCAGGCACAGACACGATCTCATTGGTGCTTCCCACAAATCGATCAGGCTCCAAGGCCCTTTCAGTTCCTGTCACCAGGTGCGGCCTTAAAACAGTTTATTTGAGTATATATAGTTAATATTTACTGGGAAATGTTATATTCCAGGTGGGCATTCTTCTCATTTGAAAGATGAAGAAACTCAAGTGCGGAGAACTTGAACAGCTTGAACCCAAGGTCATTCATGCAGGAAGTGACTCGGAGGAATGGAGCTCAGTACTCAGCCCCTCAGCAATCTGTGTCCTACACCAAGTCATCCTCTTGACTACCATCTAATGCCGTCTTTTTAGAATATGCCATCATGACTTTCCTGTGCAAGATTTACATCTTCATAATGAACCTGCACTATCTTCACTAACACTATGTTGGTGCATCTCTATTCCATGTTATTCCGCTTGTGTGGAATTATGCTGTGTCCTCAGTCCTATTGCATGTGGCTCTGCAGTATTCCTACACTTTATAGTATCAGTAGGACTAATGACAATTTAAAATTCATATCAGTTCACTTAGAAGTTGTGGTCTCCTGTGGACTGTAAATATAGGACGCACTCAACAGGCATTCAAGCATCACCGTGACTATTGTTGTCTTGATTGTTTTATTTCCTACCTGATATGAAACTAACCAAGGCAGTTAACGGCTTAGAGCCTTCTCCAATCCAGGAGACTTTTCCAAGCCATCCCGTGAACTTACCAAAATAGATATCTGGCTCTCATCGCCTTCCATATTCTCACAAATAAGTTTTGACTCCTGGATTTGATCCCATGCCTTAGAGCTTTCTTTATTTTGTAACATTTTCTTTCCTGGACTTGCTTGTTTAGGTTTGATTCCTCTCTCCCAATCATGAGTATAAGAGCCACATTTGCCATCCCATCATTCTATGCTAGAACTCACACAATCTATAACAAAATCATCTAATTTGCCATAATTCTCTCTCCCGATCTTGGCTGCCAATCTCTGTAGTAGTCAGAGTAAGCAGGTTTATGCTGTGGTAACAACCCCAATCCAGTGACTTAAGGAAGCCAAGCTGTTTAGTTATGCCCCATGGCCAACAGGTGCTTTGTCTCACTATAGTCCCTATGACCCAGGAAGATGGAGGCTCCATCTAACAAGCATGAGAAGCAAACAAGGTGAAGGGAAGGAAGCAAATTATCCACTGACTTGCAGAGCTTCATCCTTGAAGTGACTTGTGGAAGTTCTGCTCATTGTTATTGATCAAATCAAATTACGTTACCATGTCTAGTTTCAAAAAGAATGGGAAAGAGCAATCCTACTGTATGTCACTGTGAGCAGCTCTCATTTCTAGAACAATTGCCTGACCTCCCATGAGCGGGATGACAGCTGCAAACCAATGATCGGGAGAGGGAGTGACACATCACTCAACTTTTATTTTCATGACTTTTAACAATCTAAATTCATAGGAAGAAAATTACAAAAATATACCTCAGTGCATACAATAAACATCCACGTTCTTTCTTTAATATTACATCCCAATATAGTGAACCCTCTCTGAATTATGGTTTTCGTACTCCATTTAATATTCTAGGAATTATAATAATACTTTAAAAGTATATAATTTTTTACCTGCTCCCCAAATTTTCAGACTTCTGCTCTTTGATGCCAATATTATATGGCTCATAACACATCTTACTGGTAGTCAGGATTGCCCATACATGGCCGAGGCTGCTTAGTAAATCAGACGTGGTATCCGCACTCTCCTTAATTAAGGTTTCTATTTCTTGCTCTATTAAAGCACCATCAGTCCATGGCATTTTAAGTTTGAGAATCTGCTGACACTGTGTTATTGAGTCAAGAAACTGCTATTGATGAAATAAAGATACGGTCTTATAAGAGGAGAAACTAGAGTTTGAGCCCAAACTAGAGGGTTTAAGATCACATTTACAGAAAGGGGGGTGAGGGTGGGCCTGGCTAGACGGTGTGATCCCCAGAAATCTAGAGTAGGTTTTTCCAGGGAGTAAGAGAAATAATCATAACACTGGCATGCCCATGTACACCTGGCTGTAAGGTAAGAGGGTCCTTCTTCTTCTGAGGGCTGCAGCCTGCTCTGAAGACAGACACGTTTTCACTTAAGCAAGGAGATGAGGCAGTCATTTGGAAAAGAGCAGGAAGGGGCACCTGGGTGGCTCAGTTGGTTAAGCATCCGTCTTCGGCTCAGGTCAGGATCCCAGGGTTCTGGGATTGAGCCCCAAGTCAGGCTCCCTGCTCAGCGGAGAGCCTGCTTCTCCCTCTGCCTCTGTTGCTCCCCCTGCTTGTGCTTTCTCTCTCTCTCTGTGTCAAATAAATAAAATCTTTAAAAAAAAAAAAAAAGGAAAAGAAAAGAGGAAGAAGATGTGGGCAAAGTTCTCGATATCTTATTACCACTCTCTGCATCTATCAGTCTTGAATTTGCTTCCTCTCTCCCTCCACCCTCTTTCCTTCCTTCCTTCTCTCCTTCCTTCCTACCTTCCCTCCTTCCTTCCTTCCTTCCCTCCTTGTCTTCTTCATTTCAACTAATAGTTCAAACATCTCCTATGTGCTAGACTCTGTTTTTGGGCCTGGGACCAGCAATGAACACAGCAAACTAAGCACTTGCCCTCTTGGAAATGTTCATAAATACATGATCCACCATTATATATATGTGTGAGAGAGAGCAAGCAAATGAATATATGTTATAGCCTGAATGATACTAATTGTGAGCAAAAATAAAGCAGGATAAAGGGATTAAGATGACGGGGGTAGAAGCTGCTCTTGTGGGAAGGACACCTCTGTGGAGATGAGAGATGAACAGATACCTAGATAAGGTGATAAAATAATAATCATGCAGATATTCTGAGGAAGAATGTTTCAGGCAGAGGAAATATCAAGGAGCAAGGTGGAAATGGTCTTAATAGGTTCAAATGAGAGCAAAAAGTCAGGAACGTCTGCAGCCAAACAAGCTTGGACATCGTAAGAATAAGAGTGGGAGAGGTGACAGGATGCTCTTGGTGATAAGAGCATGTAGAGCACATCATGTGTTCCAAATGTGAGAAGACTTTGCGGAACATTAAACAGAAGTATGATATGATTTTCATCTGAAATGCTCTGTGGACAATTATTACAAAGACAGAAATAGACAATTCCGGAAAACACATGGTAGGGACTCAATGAAAATTTCATGAAAAAAATCATTAAATTATTTATTCCTTTCTCTGATTTTTGTCACTTATAGTGTGAAAAAATGATGCCTACTTTCTGCACGTGTGTGTGAGTGGGTTTCCAGGGTCTGCATTGCTTGGCCGCCTGCACCTGGCCATCACCTGGTATTAGCACCAGATGCTCTATTTGAGGGCAGCCGTCCAGAGGGAGGGAGGATGCACTGCAACTTGGGGGGGTGCAGTTAGAGCTCTCTCCTTGTTCGGTGAGTTGAGAACCACAGTGGCAGAGATAGCTAGCCCAGGACATTCCAAAAGGAAGGCCAACATTCCAAGAGCGTAGCCTCTAGAAACAACCGGTTGTGGCCTCCATTTTCCAGTCCCTACTGTGAGTTCCCTGCAACATTTTAATAAATTTCCATTTGGCTTAAGGTATTGTAGTGGCCACTGGATGGCCATGGCCGTTTCTCTTCCTGTCCCTTTTACCAGATCTGTGCATTCATCCCTCAGTGTCTGTGTCACCGACATTAACTGATGGCACGTGTGACTTGCTGGGGAATGCCTTGGACACTAGAACCACAGGGGCAGGAAAATCCAGAAGTGCCTGAGAGTGGAACTCTACGTGTCCCACTGCCCTGCCTCATAGCGCCTGCCCCACACTCAGAGTCCATCCTCAATGACCGACCAGTGTGATGGGAGAGAGAAGGAGCCTAGTCCCTTTGGAAGGATGAGGGACTGACTCTGAGGCATGATACACATTCCAGAGCTCCCTTCCTGATCAGGCTGAGTCTGGGACTCAGCCAAGTGCAGCCTTGGTGGGCTCTTCCCCGTGCGCGTCATGGTTCAACCATCCCCTTACTGTTTGTTTGTTTGTTTGTTTGTTTTTCCTGGTCTTAGAAAGTAAAACAAAGTGTGTTTGTTTGTTTATTTCTTTGTCTTTACTAGATTTATGTCTGATGGGATATTTGAGACATAGTTACATCACAAATTTATTTGTTGCTTATCTCAAACTAATCTGACAACCCTACCTGGGCACCCTTTTAGAAAACATCGCTTGCACCTATATTCTTTACTCAGGGTCTATCCTGGGGAAATCTCTTCTGAAACAGAGCTAAGGTCAGTGTCCGTGGTTTACGACCAGTAAACAGATTGAGGCAGATATATTCTGATTCCAGAGTTGTGCAGTAAGGATAGTATCTAACCTTTACTTGCTGTAACCACCAACCATGAAAGTAGATATTGTGTTGAACATCCTTTGCTGGCCCCTTCAAATCCATTTTCTACCCCCCTCCACACTTCCCTATGTCCTGAGAAGCTCTACTTGCATTGTGATCTCTTGGGGGTGGGATGGGGGTGGTAAGTACAATGGGAAATCCCAAAGGATCCCTGAGTGTGGCAGGAGATTGAGGTTCCCGTGGTCATGTTTCTGGATCTTTCTGTGGGTTGTTCGTGCCTCAGCTCCTGTCAGGGGGCCTTGTTCTACAGCTACTCTTCCAGTCAGTACTCCCTCCCCTTGAACCTTCGAGCCCAGGGATCATGGACCCCTTGTGCCTAGCCTAGCCCTAGGAAGCTTCACCATTCCTGCTAGTGGCTTTAACCTTGCGCACAGCCTTGGAAAGGCCCTTTCCTCAGTCACTCTTTTTCCATGTGTCCTATGGGCACTCCAGTTAACACAAATGTATGTATTAACAACAATCAAACCTACCTACAAAGGATTATGAATTATTCTCACTTTATTATGATTGCATTTTTAAAGATTTATTTCTTTATTTTAGAGAGAAAGAGAGAGTGCAAGTGAGCACGCATGGGGAGGGGCAGAGAGAGAAGGAAAAAGAAACTTTAGCAGATGCCTTGCTGAGCTTGGAGCCTGACACAGGATTCCATCTCAGGATCCTGAGATCATGACCGGAACAGAAACCAAGAGTCAGATGCTTAACTGACCGTGCCCCCCAGGGGCCTCTAAATTATTTTTACCAATATTTGGGATATCTATTTATATATCATTTCAAATTTAAGCAAATGTACTCTTTTTCTCCAGAGTACATACAGTAATTTATGGTACTAACATGGACTCTATTTTTCGAAGCCTGAAATATCAGATTTATTTGGCAATGAGAGGAGTTATATAGAATTTTTTCTAAATATTGCATCATCCTGATGGTCAGAAAATGGATTTTGCAGCCAGACTAATATGTGTTTGTATCCTGGACCTAGTTGCTATTAGGTATAAGACCTTAGTTACTCTGCTTTTATGGATTTCTGTTTGACATCTGTAAAATGAAAATAATTGAACCTACTTTGTAGGTTAACTGTGAAGAAGAAGCTAAGAATGCATGTAAAGCTCCTAGCACAATATATTATTAATGGTATAGATTCAATAATCAATGGCCATTTGTAAACATTTACATGCTTATCATTGGATTTAACCTGAAAGTCTCTTCATTTCTCTGATGCCAATACTTGGCAAGGTTTTATGAGAAGTGTGGGCAGTCTATATGCAGTGTATGGTCCCATAAAGGGCAGCCACCGTTATCACTGAGGAGAAGAGAGATGGAAAGCCAGCCCTAGTGCCAGGAAATGGTTTCCATTCTTCCTCCAGGTCTGTAACAAATCGCAAACATAACCACAACAAAAAATGATATTCTTAGGGGAGATTAGAGAAGTTTAAATAACTCCAAATAAAAAAAATTTTTTCGTGGCCTTTTCCTAATCTTCCTGACTGCTAAGAAAAGCTTCCTCCTCTTTCCCCACTGGATATTAACTAATCTGTCTCCGGGTCCTGATAGGAGTGAGCTGGAGGCTACGGTGGGGCCAATTCCTGCCCAAGGCACACACATCACCTTCCTCTGGATATGCTCCCAGGCCACCAAGGCAACCAGAGGCAGCTCCAGGGGGCAGGAAAGAGCACCAGGCTTCCCCGAGCCGGGAGGCAGGGACACAGTCCCTTCTTCGTGCCATGGGACAGCTACATCAATGATGAATATGTTTGGGGGTAAGAATCCAGGACAAGGGATATATTTAATGTTTTACTCCTCAATGCTGAGACCACCTCTCCGTTATTGTGTGAAATCCTTCACAGTACAGCTTAAGAGAGAAATAGAAGCCTCAAGTATACCTGCTTTCTATTTTCCTTCCTCGGCTTGTCGCCTTAGAAAGGATGTTGAGACGGATTTCCCGGCAAACACGGGTGCTCCTCGCGTAGTTTCACCTCTACCTCTCCTATATCTTTTGGGCAATGCCCAATGTACCTGCATGCCAACCCAACTGTAAATGCCAGTCCTTGACCTTGAGAGACTTCCCCAGCATACGGATAGTGAGTGTCCTATCTTAACATTGACCTTATTTCTCCTCCATGGAACAGGTGACTGAGGACTTTTTTTTTTTTTTAACAGACTTATAGAGAGTTCGTTGCCTATCATAATAGCTCTTCCTTCTTTTCAGGGTCCCCTGCCTCACCCCCCCCACCAAAATAGTAAAGCTTCTACGCCCACCAGCGGTGCCCGAGCCTAGCAGGTGCAAACTAAGGATTCCCGCTGCTCTATCATGCAGGCCGTGTGTCATTAGCTTACAGACAGCATGCTAAAAAGTGTGTCCAGCCTCTCTTCTCTGTGTCACATCCTTTAAAAACTACAATGCACCAAGTGACAGGTATGGGAGACATACTCTCATCATTCCTTCAGGTGTGACATACAGTGAAATTGGCTGAGGGGTCTTTCTCTAGGCTTTCCATCAGTGAACGGGACAAAGCCTGGAAGTTCATTTGCGGCCATGCCTCGATCACCAGGGTATAATCTTCCGAGAGATGTGGGTGTCAAAGGCTGAAACCGGGAAGAAAATTAAGTACTCATTTCCTCCGAGTTTGTCCTTTTCACAGACTATCAGAAACTTAGGACGGCCACTCAAAACTGGTTTAGGAGCCCGAGGTCGGGCCTGCCACCGTCTGTGGCTTCTCCTGCCACAACCACCGTGACAGCCGTGAGACCCACAAAGAAAAGCAAAGATGGGACTGGAAGAGGGGTTGGCTGAGGAAACTGAAATGGCAGAGCACCTGGCTTTCCTGCAGAGAAAACAGTTCTTGGAAAGTAAGCAGGAACGGGCATTGGCCGAGGAGGCAAGATCTGGGCTTGTTAGGGGGGAAACGAGTCATGTCCTGAAACGAGGAAGCGTCGTAGCCAAAGGGAGAGAGCACAGGTGTGCAGTCTTCGGTGGATGGTGTGGCAGCCACTGCTCCCCACCGCTGGAGGCTGAGCTTCCTCTGTGTCAGCCTGGCCCAAGGGACTAGCCTAGGCTCCCGAGGAAATCGCCGCTGGTGAGAAAGTGCCAGAACATACGTTTCGTGGTGCTCTCAGAGTAGCAGAGCTTGGTCAAGGCTGGGAGAATTCAAATGTTGATGAGAAGAACAGTTTTGAGGAGCAGCAGCAGCTGTCACCTCCCTCAAGCACCCATGCCCTGCGGAGCCACCGTTTCCCCTTTAGAGGAGGTGGGGGCTCATGGGAGGACCCCTGTCTTTCTCGGGAGACATGCCCATACTCACTTCAAGCTCACAGATGAGGATTCTAGACCGCCAGCAAGGATTGATCAGTGTGCCCACTAAACTGAACCCCAATCCCTGTCTTTGATGCTCCTTTTCACCCAGCAAAAATCAAGTTTCTGAAAAAGACTAGTAGGTAAGAGCCAAAGGAGTCCCTCTGCTTTTACGCTAAAGGGAAAGTCAAGTCTTCGAGGCTAGTCATGGCATATCACGTGGGAAGATGGGGCCCAAACGCGCCATAGCAGAGACGCGTTCCTGAGGTCACGCGTGCCGGGGGAGGGGGCTGGTCTCCTGGGACAACACCCGTCCCATCTCCTCGTGTTCCAGCAGAGCCTGGGTGGGCTGTCCTGAGCCCTGCCAGCGCCCTCGCCCCCAGGCCTTCCCTCTGAGCCCCCGGGCCTCCTTCTCCATCTGACGGACTCTAAGTCAGGCCACATCTCTGCAACTCCCAGATCGCATCTGGCCCACATTTTCTGTTTTTGTTTTAAGTCGCGTGTAAAGGTGTTTAGTTGTTAGAAAGGTCTGTGTCGTTCTGCCACGGGTACACAAGTGGTTATGACGGGCCCCATTTCGGCTTCACATACCTCCTTAACTTCCCCACTGCTACTGTTAATGAATCTGTGTGCGCAGCCCTAAGTCACCATTCTCCTCCTCCAGGAAGCCTTCCCTTGCCACCTTTAATGGGAACGGGGTGCACTTGTGATGAAGTCCCACTGAGAAACCTTCTTACATCCATCATAGCTCTTATCACACCACATCTGAAAAACAGGCGTGAGTGTTTTGTATCTGTTACCAATACCCAATACCTATTATGGTGTTTGCACACCTATACTGGTTCTTTTATCTCATGTACATATGACACATATAATACATATATTCAGAATACTCAGATGGGGATGATTAAAGAAATGGAAGGTTGTTGCCTCAGAGAAGTTAAACTACTTCTTATCACCATAATTTCATAATTGAGAATCCTATTATATTTTTTCTAATTTCATGCACTATCTTTTTGACTGGACCATGCACTCCCTGGGGGCAGAGTTTCCCACCTCTTTTTAAATTATTAAGGCTCCAGAGTCCCACAGTGTCCTGCGAATGGTAGATGCACAATACATCTCTTATACAAACACATGGAAATATCGAAAGGCTTTGCGGAGGGGAAATACACATATTTGCTTTCCAAAATGCAGAGCTAGCACCCCTGAGTGGCACTTAGAAGGAAGGGGACTTGAATGCTTTGGGAGAGAATAAAACAACTGAAGTGGGACAAGCATCTGATGGACCATCTCGTGGGAGTCATGAGTATCGGGGTTCTTGGCCATTCGAGAGCCCTCTTCAAAGATAAACTCTTCCTTTGAGGCCGTGTGGATTGACTCTCTCACCACAGCAAGTGCCTGGCACTATATCAAAAGGAGATTTATTAAATTTAACAGACCAGAATATTATTACATAAAGAATACTGCCCCTGAGCTGCAATCAAGTCACTCAGCCGTCTGTTGGTTTCTCTCATTTCCTGAACGTTTCATCCTTTCTCTCACTGCTACTTGGTCAGACCCAGTGTGGGTCTGGCCTCTGTGCTGGGCACAGCCACCTGTGGCTTTGGGCTTCCGATCTCTGCTGGGCGGGAAGCTGAGAGGCCACCAGTACCACCATACTTGTTGCTTGCTGGTGGTTTGATATTTATTTGCTGGTTAGGTTTTGGAACACATTTCTGTTTGGAATTCCAATGAAAGTAAGAGCAGTCATCACGTGACCCCTGTTCTTCTCCCTCCCACTGGTTTGTTAGTAGGAGGAATTTCTGCAGGTTTATGTACGATGACCTACGTTTCAGGAGAGGGCTATGAAGCTGACGGCTGCCTATCTTGATGGTGGCCTGGTGCCAGCACACCGGAGTCAGCTCTTTGGCCCAACTTGGCTCCATGTGTGGGTCAAACACACCGAGATACCTTCAGGTCGAAGCCCAAATGATGACTGATTTTTAGGTAGGTTTTAGACCCAAACTCTGATCAGAACTTGAGGAAGCGGTCATGCATGGATATACATGAAGTAACAATCTCATATATTTTATGGGTCTTCTGTGATTTTGATTCCACCCACCTTTATCACCAAAAGCCATACTCTTGACTGCTTTGAAGACTTATTTCTCTTTCTAGACTTATCCAGAGCTACATCGAGTGTGTCCCACGGCTAGCGAGTGTGTCCCACCATAAGATCCTGGAATCCCTCTCACCCTCTCTCTGCTATGGGTTTTTTGAACTTGTATGTAATATAAAAACTAATTAGAACAACTGGACAAAGACACATAAATATTTCAAAAAACTGTTATTGATGGCACTCCTCTGTTGCTTCACTAGAACAAGACCAGCCACAAGGGGAAAATACGGAAAAAGGAGTATAAAAATACAAACTTCCTACTTTCTTCCAATGGAAATTGTCGCGGTACACACCCAGGATCAGCCGCTCCCACACAATGACCCCATCCCCCATGACAATGCAGTGTACGCACACCAAGAAAAAAAAGATGTGTAGGCTATCATTTAGTCTTCATGTAACCTACGGCATTTTCTAACTTGAAACGTTTACCCATAAGCCTTAGAAAGAGGTTTAATGGACCTAGGCTTTGGGTTTTTTTTCATCTCTTCTCACCCAAGATACCTCTACTGTTTTTCATCACATCTAAAATTCATAGATCAGAGAAGAGCCCACATTCAATAAACCGTATGTTTTAAGTAGTAAAATAATAAAGGAAATTAAGATTACCGGGGGATAAATCAATAGATGCCGAGCAGCAAAAATAATGTTAGCCAGTATAGTTACCTTCCCTCCTTCTGTGTTCTCCTATTAAATCCTGTGATAACTAGGGCTCTCTTCTGGCTGAACTATGGCCAGAAGGATCCAGAGATTCTACGGACCCTACTAGATCACACCAGGCCCGGAGCTGATGCTCTTCCCAGAACAATGGTGTCCCTCTCGAAGCCTGATCCTCACCAGAATGAATGCTGAGAAAGACAGTAGTGCCAGACAGTGATGGGACAGAACCTCTGGGCTCTCCAATGAGCAAGTGTCCAAAACCCAGGAGGCAGGTGGGGCCAAGCAAATTTGGGGAAATAGTCTAATGATGGGACTTTGAAGTTTCTTTGTGCTTTCCAGCATATACTGGCCTGCTTCCCTGGACATTCCTTGTGTTCTATTTATGGGCATAAGAAACCATCCTGATATTTACTCACATAAAACTATAGTAACTTTCATTTTTTTCTCACAAAACTACATTTTTAAAAAAAGATTTTCTGTATTTGAGAGAGAGAGAGTGCATGAGACAGAGCTAGAGAGAGCATGAGCAGGGGGAGAAGCAGACTGTCCCCTGAGCAGGGAGCCAGAAGCGGGGCTTGATCCCAGGACCCTGGGACCAGGACCTGAGCCAAAGGCAGACGCTTAACTGACTGAGCCACCCAGGCGCCCCCTGAAACTACAATTTAAACAGGGATTGGCAGGGACAGGTTTCTGCTGGGGTGGGGCCTGGAAGAGGTGAGACTCCTCTGACTGGCTCTTCAAGAGGGCTCTCTGCGTGGTGGTTTCAGGGCAGGTGGCCTTTTAACCTGGCAGCTCGGAGCTCTAAAGCCACATCACAAGAGAGAGTAGCAAAGACAGGGAGAGACAGGTAGAAGATGTATCCCTTTTCTCACCTAGCCTTGGAAGTCACACTGCATGGCTTCGGCCCATTCTATTCATTATAAAGAGTCACAAGGACCAGCCCATACTCACGGGGAAAGGAATTACCCTTCACTTTTTATGGGAGGACCATCAGAGAATTTGGAAGTAGGTTTTAAAACCACCACACCTTGAATCTTAATATGTAAAGATTCTGTGATTCCTACCACTTCCGTGCATCTTTTGCTTTATCTCGGAAAAGAGCCTCAGGACCTGTTCTTTCATTGTGTGATTTTTAATCAGCATACCTGTTGGCAACCATTTGTATAGGTGGTTTTGCTGTGTTAGAAAATGTGTGTCCCTCTAGCAGTTGTGTGCGGGAATCCCACTACTAGGATAATGAGGCGGTCACAGTACAGAGAAAAAAATCAAATAAATATTAAGAGAATATATCCAGCCACAATTTAGGACACTTGTTAATCGAAAACGTGAAAATGTAGGACAATGTATGTATAATGCATATATAAATAATCCTAAGATGGATATTTTAGCAGAATAGTCTCTGTTTTAGAATACTTACAAGAAGTCATCCTTAGGGACGCCTGGGTGGCTCAGTTGGTTAAGCGGCTGCCTTCGGCTCAGGTCATGATCCCAGGGTCCTGGGATCGAGTCCCACATCGGGCTCCTTGCTCGGCAGGGAGCCTGCTTCACCCTCTGCCTCTGCCTGCCTCTCTGCCTACTTGTGATCTCTCTCTCACTCTCTCTCTGACAAATAAATAAATAAAATCTTTAAAAAAAAAAGAAGTCATCCTTAGATGATGGCAGAATACCACACACAATGGGATACACATAGAACACACTAAAAAGACTGTCATTCGTAGGATGTTACCTTCCTCTGAAGATGCCATCATACATAATATAGCAACTAATATTTGTTGAGCACTTCCCATAAGCCAGTCATTTGTACATAGGAAGAACTCGACAAATACTTTTTTAATAAAAGGAAACACAAGACAAAGCAAATAAAATAAATATTGCTGTCTTCTTTTGACCTTCCTGGAACTTCCCAGAGCCTCATCAGATTGGGTTGAAAGCCAAGTACAGAGCTCTAAGACCAATTTTGTGTGGGAGATAGACAGCTCTCACAAGGAAATGTAAAAGAGGCCGAACAGAGGTATGTACAAAATTCCATATTAGACAGAAGTGGCAGGGAGACACCTGCCTGTGGTTGCCAGGGAAGGTTGCCTTTATGAAGGACAAATGAAGCAGAGAGAGGACACAATTCCCCCTGCGTTTCAGAATGAGCTGATTCTGGAGGACTCAGGATTAACCCACACAGTGTGTTTCAGGCCATTCGTGAATGAGTGGTCCCTATGGAGGAATGCTATCACTCTGTAGATGCCCAAATTGGTCTGCTGGATGCCAGAAGAAAATATTACAACTTTCATTTACATTTCTCTCACTTTTAAAAATTAAAATATTTCATAGGTTCATATATGTGAATACATATGGTAATACATTAAGACATACATAATTTTGATATAAATACATATACCTATAGCACGATGCATGTTCATTGTTTTAAGCTTACATGTATTTAAATTATTTTTAAAAAGTGATAACTGAATTAAGCCATAATTGCCGGCCACCCACTGGTGTCTCAAAGTGTGAACTGATTGCTCCAGTCCTAAGTCAAGAACACAAAAATAAAAGCAACACTTCTCTGAGTTGGAATAAGTGTTCAATTACTCTGAGTAGCTTTCACATCGATAGTCAAGAGGCATCATTATTTCAAAAGCTATTAGTTCCTATAGATTAAATTATATCTAACACTCCCCACACCCAACCCTATTAAAATACCAGCACATTTTATGCCATTCTCTCAGCTTTCTCAGGGGTTCCATTAGCACCACGAGAAACTCAACACTGTGAATTGGCAAGTAATTAAATGGAGCAGATGACGGGATTCTGAAGCCTTGCTTCCGTTTGGAGGAAACCCAAGTGTCTTACCTGAGTCAAGTGTCTAAGGATTTCCGTCATCTGAAGACATGATACTTAGCGCAAGGCAAACCACATTATACTGCTGATGGGGAAAATAACAGAAAATGTTCCTATCAAGAAGGACAAAGTGAAGTCCCCCGGCATGGCTAAGACTTCACAGCTGGTTAGAGCTAAATCAATGCACTTTCTTTCAAGACGCTGCTACTAAGCACTTGTAATGTGTCAGGCTCTGCAGAAAGTGAAGAAATAAGACAAATACCCTGTCCTGAGGGCCTCATATTCTAGTAGAACAGACATATAAACAAATACATTCATAATGCTGTTGTAAACTCGTGAATGAATCGATACACAAGGTGTTTAACTTTGTTCCAATTCTTCAAACTTGACCTACACATTTCCCCAAATTGTCCCACTGTGCTGGCACATAAATGGCACTGGAGGATCATGGGAACTGCTTGGAATGATTGCCTCAGATAATTCAGCATTGGCTCTATAGTTTCCAATTGAAAAAAAAATTTTTTATTTCAATTGAAAATATACATAAAATTATAGAGAATAATACGACACTAGTCCTTCTCTACATCTCCAAGAATTGATCATTGTTAGAATCTAGTCATTGTCCATTTTTATGTTAAAGAAAAATAAGTTTCATGAAAATGACACACGGTTATTAAAAAGTTTAAATGCATAAGGAGAATGAAGGCAATGAAAGATCACTGCAAGCCTCCTGGAATTAGCCAGCAGCAGGGCGAGATGTCATCATGGTTAGCACCTTTCAGTGAATCTACACCAATGTGGAGGCATTCATGTGTGGGTATGATGAAGAAGTGCAATATCTTATAAGATGGGATTATTCTACTCCATACTACCTTGTTTCCGTCCCTTAGTCGTCTATTAATTCATGCTCCTTTCCTTGTCTGATTTTTGTTTCTAAATAATTTCATTGGTCTTTACTCTAGTTTGTTGATGCCCTTGGGAATTGGATGTGGGAGCATTTTGTGATATATTTTCAGTTTTCTACTTCAGTTGCTCTTTACTTGCTTTTCCTGGCTTTTATCTATGTGATAACTCTCTCTCTCTCTCCATGTACATACCATGTATTTTTCTAGTTTGGGTTAATTGATCTGGCTTCTTCTACTTGACAGCTTCTGGTTTCTCTTTAGCTCATGTCATTCATTCTTTACTATCAACTGGACACTCTAATGACCTGAGAACTGTGCTAAGTCCTGGCACCGTTCTCGATGGGGAAGACAGACGAAGAGTAAGTAAACAGAAAAGCAAACTTAATGCGAGTACATCTGAAGGAAACAAATGAGCGGCTAAGGAGAGAACTGAGTAGAGAATTCTCTCCAGTATTTTAGATAAGGTGAGCAGGAGATGCTGCCCTGCAGAAGTGAGTTAACCCACAACTTAAAGAATGAGAAGCCCAGCACTAGAATAGCACCCAGTGTATAGTAGCTGCTTAATAAATATTTGTTGAATGAACAAATACGTTAATATGAATGTTACAGAGAAGAACATTTAAGAAGAGGGGCACACAAATGCCTAGACCATTTTACTGGACTCAGATATATTTTTAATTCACTCTCCTTTCTAGTTTTGAAATCTCCTATAATTAAGATGATAATGATAAAGACTCCTATTTTTTTTTTTAAGATTTTATTTATTTAACAGAGAGAGAGAGATCACAAGTAGGCAGAGAGGCAGGCAGAGAGAGGGGGGAAGCAGGCTCCCCGCTGAGCAGAGAGCCCGATGCGGGGCTCGATCCCAGGATCCCGAGATCATGACCCGAGCCGAAGGCAGAGGCCTAACCCACTGAGCCACCCAGGCGCCCCAAGACTCCTATTATTTTAATAGCTATCATGCATCAACGCTGTAGAAGAGCTACTTTATCCATCACTTTATAGCAGTATCTCAATTAACTATCACAAAATCATAAGGTAAAAATTTGTGTGTGTCAGCTGTTGAGTTTTTTTCTTCTTCCGCTTAGGAAAACTGCAGCTCATAGTTTGAATTAGCTAAAGCTACCAAGCCATGGGACAGAACTTGAAACTGAATGCAGGGCCTGTCCTTCTGCAAATCAAATGATCTCTATCTGAAGTGCTCTTATGTGACCCACGGTTGTCTCAATCTAAATAACAGGTCTGAGTGATGTGTACCCCCCTTCCAGATTGGGGAAGGAGTTCTGACAAAAGTTAGCAAGGTAGGGTAGGTTAGAGGCCCCATTAGTGGGCCTGGGTATACCTGGATTCAAATTCGGGTCCAGGCATCTGCCGGGTGTATAGACTTAGGCAAATAGCCCAAGCCACTTGGGGGTCTTGAAGATAATAGCACATTAATTCTCATGAGGATTAAACGGTATGATGCTAGCACACCACTGAGCACTGTGCTCCACCAAGGGTGGTGGTTCAAATGAAGGTGTCGCGTGAGCCTAAGCCAGGAGCCGTTGGCCTGCATGTGGAGAAGAGGTGATAGATGAGATGGGATTTAAAGGACCAATGGTAAAAATATTCCAGATAGGCAGAATGCTGTGCACAAAGACAGGCACAAACCCATTATCTGGAAACTGTGTACTGACATTCAATTCTTCTACATTTCTTTATAGCAACGTGGGGACACTGGAATACTGCTTCCGCACAAATTCAGATGGTGTTCCTAAAACAGTGCTCGTGATGACAAGGACTAAAATGAAAACATGCCCAGAAAAGAAGAAAAGGGCTCTCCTCGAATCCCTGCTTAATTCGTTTTCTAAACCAACTGGGCCTGGGAGGATTTATTTTGGCCTTTTATCTATTTTTTTTTTCTAAGTGCCGAAATGTCTTCCTACATTTATTGTCCAGAGTGTAAGTCCCCCTAGGCAGGGAGTTTTCAAAATTGTGATGTTCACTGAATGTTAAATGCTAACAATTGTATTCTTCCTTCCCCCAGTACTTTGGAGCTCCAGCTGGGCCCAGAGCTCTAAGCGTGAAGCAATCATACAGAAGCTGGGCGGGGGATATTCCCAGAAGGGAGTTCCAGCTGAAGTACTGAAGAATCCTGGTGCTTTGCTATTTCCAGCCGAATTGAGCAGACTTGAGAAATCAGAGAAGATTTTATCAGCATTTTATCCCTCTGTGTTCACCAGCACCATGTGGTAGGAATGAAATTTAAATCTTGCCAGCTTTTATCTTTGTTAGAATCATTAACTCCTTTCGTTGGGGCAAGATTACGCAAGAGAAAAAGGAATATCGCTTGCGGACAACCCAGTGGGCATCATCACATTGCTCAGTCCTCCCGGTGGCACAAGAGTTACTGCTCTCTCCATTTGCAAGGAGAGATTGAGAGCACAGAGAGGAGAAGCAGCTTGCCTGACGTCACACAGCTAAAAAGTTACCATGGCCGAGTACTATCCTTCCTTCTACGTTAAAGACCATTTTCAAAACACGTCATCATAGATTGGCTCAGGCTAGTTAGATCATTAAATAGGTGGTCTTTATT
This sequence comes from Potos flavus, assembly GCA_028534135.1. Taxonomy (NCBI): domain Eukaryota; kingdom Metazoa; phylum Chordata; class Mammalia; order Carnivora; family Procyonidae; genus Potos; species Potos flavus. Next base: position 1,285,828 of record CM052900.1, on the reverse strand, counting down.
TCTAACAAATTCTACGCAACACACAAGGACACATGTATTGATAGACAATAAACAAAGGAAGCTCATTCATTGATTTTTTGTTTTTGTACACATTACACCATCATGCATAACCTATCTGGACTAGCACACATTAAAAATTGCACGCATTTTTGAAGGGAAAGAAAAGAATATATAGGCTGCAATCTATTGTTTAAATAATGGTAGCTGGGGCGAGGAAATCAATTATTCAAAAACTCCAGAGCATGGAAAACGACTAAAAAACATTAACTTTATTTGAGAGCCTTCTGGTATGCAGAGTAAAAACAGAAGCAAATTGCATTTCACCACTCATTACTTAATAAAAAATTGAGCATCAGTTTGCCAGGAAAGATGAATGCGTTTGGAGATCCTACTTTATAACATTTGGTGGGGATTTGTACAAGATTATTATGCAATCCATCGTGGGCTGCTGGGAGCAGCAGTGATTCCCAGCATTTACAAATCACATGCATTACCTCCAATTGTATTATGATAGCCTCCTGATTGTACCGCCTGATTGGAGGAGGCTCTGAAGGCCAAATCTATTTCTCCATCTTCGTTTCTAATGGTCAGTCCCGGTGAATTTGCAGCCATCTCTCTCCTCCACTGCCAGGTCCTCTGATATATGCTATCACACTTGTCCCACATTACCTCTGCACACATCTGCCACGGTGCTCTTTAGATTTAACCCTTCACCTGCTTTTCTGATTTCCCTCCTACCTTTTCTCAGTATGAGCCTGACATGGCTCCAAGGTTGATTAGTTTATACTGGGACCAAAAGAAATAAATTGCTCTCCTTCAAAAGTTAAAGCCTGTAATGATCGTGTTGGATGATAGTCACCTGCCTATAACCCAGGAGGCCCCAGCAGATTGGACATATATTTCACAGGACAATGCGTGAAGCTTATGCTCTCATTGAACTTTTCCCGGGAATTCCTCCCACGAGTGCGATATCAGTGGAGGTGAGCAGTGAGTAGGTGGGTGTGGATATGAAGTTGAGCAGACAGGACTCTGACGAGAGGTCACATTCCATCCTAGAGGAGGAGGTGTCTTGGAGTGCAGAGCAAACCTCCTGTCCTTTGACTTGGCTGATTACATCACTCTCCTGCTCAATATCCTCGCATGTCCCTTTCTGTAAGGGTAAACACCAAAATGTTCACACAACGTGAAAGCTCTTGCACAGTTCTCGCTTTCTTCCTCTATAGTCCTATGTTCCCCTTTTGGTCTTTCTGCTCAGCCACAGTGTCTCTCTTTCATTTCCTTCATCATGCAACGCATCCTGCTGCCCCAGGGACTTTGCACAAGCTGCTGCTGCTCTGAGTGCTTGGTGAACTTCTCCACTTCATCCAGGTTTTCAGGCTTCAAGAATCACCTGAAAAATCACTTTCTTAGGGAAATTTTGCTAAGCCAACAAGGTCCTGCCTCACCTTACGTTCTCTCTCAGCATTCCATATCTTTCTTTGTAACATTCATCATCTATTATAATTATATATTATTTGGATAACTATTTGGTTACTGCTTTCCCCGGAACTCCAAGCTTTAGGAAGCTAGTGTTTATGTTTCTTTTAGTTTTTTAGATTTTACTTATTTATTTATTTGACAGAAAGACACAGCGAGAGAGGGAACACAAGCGGGGGCAGAGGGAGAGGGAGAAGCAGGCTTCTGCCTCACAGGCAGTGGAGTGCAGGACTCCATCCCAGGACCCTGGGATCATGACCTGAGCGAAAGGCAGACGGTCAACGACTGAGCCACCCAGGCGCCCCTGTTACTTTTAAACTTCACATTTTATCTATGGAACCTAGTATGAAACAGACATCTTTAAAAAAAATTATTTTAAATAAATGAATAGTGGTGTCTGGGTGACTTGATAGGTTAGGCATCTGCCTTTGGCTCAGGTCATGATCCTGGGGTCCTAGGATCGAGTCCCGCATCAGGCTCCCTGCTCAGTGAGGAGTCTGCTTCTCCCTCTCCCTTTGCCACCTCCTCACCCACCCTCTGCCGCTTGCATTCTCCCTCTCTCTCTCACCGTCAAATAAATAAATTTTTTTTAATTAAAAAAAATATATGAATAAGTGAAATCAGCCTTAAGAGGGGAATATTAGGAGTTATTAAGGGTTCGGGTGAGCTGACACATGTGGAAACCCCTTGGAAAGATGCAAACTCCCAATCACAAGAACTTAAAACTTAAGTTCTGGATCTTCCACTTACTTAGTTAATTAATTAATTTTTTAAAAGATTTTTTATTTATTCATTTGAGAGAGAGCAAGAACACAAGTAAGGGGGAGGGTCAGAGAGAGAGGGGGAAGCAGACTCCCCGCAGAGCAGGGAGCCCCATGTGGGGCTCGATCCCAGGACCCCAGGATCATGACCTAGGCTGAAGGCAGACGCCTAACCAACTGAGCCACCCAGGTACTGCTGGTTCTTCCACTTAATTTAAATAAGTGAACACTCCTATACCATCATTTTAAAGTCTATCTTAGAATGTTGTCAGGATCATTTAATAGCACCACACCTTTCACACATAGGGATTAGATAAATATATGTTGAATGCATAAGTAAATGAATGTATGAAGGTCTACTAAAAATATCTATAATATGACTAAGAGGTGAGGGCCAGGGATATACTGATGGTACTAATGGAATATGATAGAGGGAGAGACCAAGAAAATGAAATGGAGAGGAAAGAAAGAAAACATTAACAGAGAAAACACTGCAGTGTTTCCCTTATTTCTTTATTAGTGTATACGAGGCTTTCATGGCAGATCTCAGAACCCAAGGATCTCAGCAAGGAGCTTAAGACATAGGTTACTAGAATGTTTCTCAACCTTGAAATCCTTATGGAAAGAAAGAAAAGTCTCCAGACTTCCTCTTTGAAATCTTACTTGTAATTTCAACATGACCTGGGGAATCTATATTATTGACCTTGACCATCAGTTACTTTGATGAGGGGCCATATTGGGAAATGCCTGTTGGGAAGGTGATTGCCCTGGGGTAGTACTCACCCATGCAGCCACCTAGAGGAGGGAAACGTGGGCAGCGTGTGTCCATGTGGTGTCCTTGTGGAGAGACTGATTTGAAAATCCTCAAGTTTTCCAAGTGTAAAGCAGAGTCCATTCAAACGTCTGCATTGCATGCCCAATACTACAAGGCTGATGTTCAACACTGGGCAGTTATGGAATTATTCTGAACACCTATTACCTAGACAGTGGCACAAAGTAGTAATGCCTATTTCTCAGCACTGTTTTAAACACTAACTAAATTAACCCCCACCAATCATCCAGGACACTATCTATTATCACGTGATATAGATGTTCTTTGAATGGCAGCAAAGAGAGAGAGAAGAAACAATAGGGGAAGGAAAGTGAAGATGAGGGAAAAGAGAAGTATTTGCTTTTATGCTCTATTTCAGTGTAACTCAATAAACTTATTTTTTAGAAATTAAGTAACAGTGACGATAGTATAATCCAACTAGGTATCAATGAATAATTTTAGCTATACATTTATTTATGTATTCAAGCTCCATGCCAGGCCACAGATGTCTATTGATTTCCCTCTTCTGAAATAGATGGTTTTGTTTAGCTCTGAAAAAGTGAACAATTTTCCTGACACCAACTGCTTGTTTAATAGTTTTGGAATAATCTATATTTCATTAAGATGATGACTTATTACGCCCAACCTTCTGCTGCCTTGCAAACTATTGATTTAAGGCAGTTTAGCACTTGTATAGCGTCTAATAAATTGGTCCCAATCGGCTGCACTGTGTTATATACTCATCCCTCACTGTATAACACTGGCCTGGCATATTTTAGAACACGTTCCTAGATTTGTTTTCTCGACAAGATCCTTCCCCTTTCAAATCCTTCCACTGAAATAGTCACTGCTTTTTTTATAATTCACATAAAACTTTTAGATAAGTAGAGGGCACCACAATCAATATTCATAGTGTGATTTATTGGAGGAGGAAATATTCCACTAAATCCTCCTTATAAATCCAGAGTGCAAAGTAGTTAGCACAGTAATCCATCTCCTGGATATTCTAAACGGGGCATTAATGGCCTTGAGAGGTAGAGTGGCTGTGAATCACCTGCCCATGATGCAGGTAGTTAGTGGCTTTATTAGCTCACATGCGTCACACTCATCTCTGCCTTCTGCCCCGCACCCCCTCCCAGCAGCCCCTAGCACATTCGTCTTAACTCAGCCTCTCGTTCTCTCCAAATTTCCACCACCTGTACTGTTGGGCATTCCTGTTCTCTTCCTTAGGGAGGCAAATCCTCGTGTAAATCATGGAGGACACGAACTAGAATTTTGAAGTGATATTCTATTTCCTAATGTTTCCTCTCTAGGATCAGTTTTTCACCGTGGATTTTTCTCTCTTCTTCAAAAGTCTACGTATAAGAATGTGGTTGGCACATAGGAAACTCACATGATTTTCCTCCTAAGTTCTCTAGAATCGTGGCATTTGCAAAGTTGTAGATGGTAGGCACGTAGCAAAAGGTATGCTAACTACGTTAAGCAGTCTGAGGTGATGTCACAGATGTAAAATTTTGAATAAGGTCTTTTAAAAATGATTAGGAAAGACTTTGGCAGGAAAGTGAATATTCTAAGCTAATACATACTTAACTATTTGGGAACATAACATGCCACAGTGATTTCCAAGAACTGTGATTAGTTCAGTACAGTTAGAGCTTAGGAAAAACAAGTATCAATGATAGGACACAAGTGCAGAAAAAGGCACTAAGGAAAATCCCAGAGCTACGTACTCAATATCCATTTGCTGAGTGAATGAATGTGTGAACTAACTAATCATTCAACCAAGCAATAAATCAATGAATAAACACTTTCTCTTCTGCCATTCTCATGGGTACATTCTCCTTTATAGACAAAGCATCTTTTGTTTTGTTTTTACTAATTGATACCCCATTTTTATTCTACCATAGCATTTTAAAAAGGAGTCAGTATAATTGTCTTACCCCTTCAAAGTTTGCTGACCTTTTTTTGATAGAGAATCAAAGTTCTTCTCTATGTCTTTTAAACCATCTGATAGCTTTTATGTCCTTGGAGGTGATAATAATGGGGTCAGAAATAATGTTACACTTATTTCCAAGCCTCTGCACCTTATATTTGATAAATAGAGCCAGCCCATCAGCTGGCCCTTCACATGTCTTAATCCAAGAATCCATCTGTTTGAATGGAGGCACGAACAACACTACTGGGAAAGCCAGATGGGCCAGTTCGTCCTAACACTCAAAAGCGGGAGCATCTTAGAAGCCTAGCACAAGGGCTCTCTGCTTTTTCACCCCAGATAGGGGAGGGCACAGTCCCCACAAGGAAGTTCTGCAATTGGAGATTCCCACTCTGAAGCCATTTAGCAGACAAAAAAACATTATGAAGAAAATACAATACCTAGCATTTTTGCTCCCTTTTATATCAATATTTTATGGAGGAAGATGTAAGAAAAGAAGTCCTATGACAGAGAAACTATTTCTAGAAACTTTTCAAAATGACCTCTAACAGAAAAAGAACATCCTTGGGAATACTGGAATCTTTCTTTTGGATTAACATCCCCAGTTGTAATGTCTAAGGCGAATTTGCGGAGTAACAGTGAATCATTTCAACTTTACTGCAAACTCTTTGTCATGTTCGTATGACATGTTGAAGAAGCTTCCAGGAAAATGTCTGCCTAGATCCCTAGCTTGTTGTCTTGTCAGCCACATTCTGACTCTGTTACCATCATGAGGAAGAAGACAGAAGGGTCACGAAAGCTGACACCAGATCTTTCAACCCTAAACTCACTTCCTAGTTCACTAATTGCATCAAGTTGTTGCTATAACGTAAGTGATTATTTGATGGCTAGCATGGACCCAGGGGCATCTTCTGGTTGGTTTTGCATCCTCCATAATTTTGGTATTTTAGTTACTTCTACTCAGATGCTTGTACATTGTCACACAATCTACACTACAACTACATGCACAACTACATTATGTGCACATTGTCACACAACTTACACACAACCTACACGACATTATGTCTAGTGTCAGTATTCAGAACTCACCACAACAGATCTTCTTTGAATTTTGTATACTAGAAATAAATATAGGTATATCAGGACTCTGATGCTGGAAGTTCATTTGAACAAAATACATTCCTAAGGGATTAAACCTAAGAATCACGTAAGAGAAAATACCATCTGTTCGGAAGTGATTGAGATGAGTATCAGTGTATTGACAAAAAAAAAAAAAAAATCACAAATCCAGAGGCCTGGGTGCCTCAATCAGTTAATCATCCAACTCTTGATTTTGGCTCAGGTGATGCTCTCAGGGTCCTGGGATCGAGCCCTGCATCAGACTCTACTATGCTTGTCCCTCTCCCTCTGCTCCTCCCTTTGCTCCTGCTCTCTCTTTCTCAAATAAATAATAAAAGATCTTTTCTAAAAATCACAGGTTCGGGGCGCCTGGTTGGCTCAGTGGGTTAAAGCCTCTGCCTTCGGCTCAGGTCATGATCTCGGGGTCCTGGGATCGAGCCCCGCATCAGGCTCTCTGCTCAGCAAGGAGCCTGCTTCTCCCTCTTTCTGCCTGCCCCTCTGCCTACTTGTGATCTCTCCTCTCTGTCAAATAAATAAAATCTTTAAAAAAAAATCACAAGTTCATTATCAGATACAATGTTGAACTTTACTTCCTTAGCTATCACAGGGATGTTTTAAAGAAACTTTCCTTTGTTTTCAAACCTCTGTTGTTCTTATTTTATAAATAATTAATGTTTACACTTCTTCGGTAAATTTTTGCTTATAGATTTGTTTGGGCATTGACTTGATATATATGTACATATATCAATCACATAATTAATAGCACCTAGGTGCCAGGAACCATTCTAAATGCATAACAAATGTTAAATTATTTAACCATTCGGCATAAAATTTATGAGAAAGTTGTATTATATGCCCATTCTACAGATGAGGAAACTCAATCATAGATAGCTTAAGTTATTTACCCAAGGTAAAACAGTAAGTGGGAGAGTTAGAATTCTGGTTTTAACTCCTCATTCATAACCATAATAATCATGCAATAACTGATAAAAATAATAATTATTATTAAATTAATTTTCACACACTATGCCATGTGTTCTATTATAAGCCAGTTATCCATTTTAAAAATAGTATTGAAGCTCTCTTAAGAGAGAGCTTAGGTCAATATAATTTACTTTTATTTATTCCTTATGATGAAATTTAAAGTATCACATAGTACAGCACCTAAGACTGTCTTCTCAGAAAAGTGCTTTTCTATAACTCCATGAAGGATCCCAAGATAAAGGAGCTGAGTTAAGTTCCAGAGACTGGTCTCAAGGTTTTGACTTTCTTTCAACCACAGCATCTCTCCTTTTTATCTGCTTTGTGACTTAGGATTTTAATTGCCACAAAATCAAAGTTTTCTAGTAATTTAAAAGCATTTTTGAAAAGCACTATTTTAATCTCTTCTTTTCTAAGATTAATGTTATCAGTCTATTCTGTTCCTCTTGAGAGAGAGTTTCCAAACACACTCCACTCTATTAACCTTTCTCAGCCTGTAATCCAGCCTGTCAATATCCTACTGTAAATGGAGATTTCCCAATTATTAGCCTGCACGTTTTGGGTGTCAGGGTGGCAGAGATTAGGAGAAGTTCCCAATGATTGACTAAAAATTCACCTAAAATAGGAAAAAGAAGGAAACTCAACCACTATTTTGTACCTTATACAAAAATAAATTTGAAATAGATCAAAGATTTGAATGTAAGACCTGAAATCATAAAACTATTAGGAGAAAACATAGGCAGTAATCTCCTTGACATCAGTCTTAGCAGCATTTTTTTGGACCAGTCACCTCAGGTAAGGGCAACAAAAACTTAAATAAACAATTTGGATTATATCAAATTAAAAACCTTTTTCACAGAGAAGGAAGCTATCAACAAAACAAAAAGAAAACCTATGAAATGGGAGAAGGTATTTGCAAATCATATATCTGATAAGGGTTTAATATCCAACATATATAAAGAACTTACACAACTTAATATCGAAACAAAAAACAACTTGATTTAAAAAATTGGCAGAGGAAACCTCTAGGGAAGATGGCAGAATAGGAGGTCTACGCTCACCTAAGCTCACCTCATCCTACGGATACAACTAGATAACTCCCACATCAGTGTAAATAACCCAAAAAATGACCCAAAGACTGGAAGAACAAACTCTTCAGAGCAAAATGTAGAGACGAATTCACATAAAAGAGGGTAGGGAGGGGTAGGTGCATTTGGGAGCTAAACTGTCCAGTGGGACTGTCCATGGGAGGGAGGGACACTGCAGGCACAGAGAGGGGAGAGAAACAGATCCCACCCCAGGCACCCCAGACACAAGGGTATCTGCATAAGAAGACAGATCTCCATAATATTTGGGTTTGAAAACCAGAGAGGTCTAATTTCATGAGTTCTCATAATCAGGAGGCTTACCACCTGGAACTTTAAAAATCAGGAGGTTCAGCTCTGGGAGAGTTGGAAGGTGATAGGAAACTGAGGCCAACCCTTAAAGAGAAGCAAAACAAATAGCCCTGCTGAGATACAGCAGAGAAGCAACAGCTTGACAATCACCTGAGGTATATGGAAAGGAGATATATTTAATTATCTCAGAGCCTGTCCTAGACGGACAGAGATCTCTGGGAAAATTCCCTAAGAAAAAAAAGAGCTGGTAGGCACCATTTCCACTCCCCTCCCCACCAGCCTAACTACATGGACAACAGTGGGAACCAGCACAGTGCCAACACTCACCACCTAACTTAGTAACAGCATGCCCTCATGTTCTCTTGAGGATGTATCCCCTAGAGCCAGGCCTTAGATCCATGTCTCCTCCCAGAACAGACCTGCACAAACCTTACTGACACTGCACATCCTCCCCCTATGTTCTCCTGTAGACTTGCCCTTCCCATATGCCCTTGGTTGGAGCCCATCCAAAGCTGTGCTACAAGCTTTGGCACCAGTCTGAGTAGGGCCCCAGCAGTCGACTAGGGGCAGACATCTGAGCTTACTGCAGGCCCCATCTACCAACCAAAGCTTCTCAGGGGACAACATATAGAAATCGTCCTGCAGTTTGGTGCTACTGCATCACTGGCAGATGCCTGGTCTGATTCAACTCAGGACCAAGGTAGCCCCAGACTGAACCACTAAATAACACAGGGACAAAACTCTACCCATGACAGGCAAAGAGAGACATTGCAGATGCCTGGACTAAAACAAAAGCATCCCAGTCAGAACCGTAGGGTGCACACAACATACATAGAAGACACTGCTGAAGCACCAAGTTCTAGCAAAAAGGGGACATTGCAGTGCAGAATACTACAGGACCTCTTCTTCATAAGGCCACTGCTTTCAAGATCAAGAGACATAGTATACTTTCTTCACACACAGAAACAGACACACAGAATTAGACAAAATGAGGAGACAGAGGAATACATCCCAAATTAAAGAACAAGACAAAATCATGTCAACAGAGATAAATGAAACAGAGATAAGTAATATGCTTGATAGAGAATTTAAAATAATGGTCATAAAGATACTTACTGGTGTTGAGAAGAGTGGAGGACCTCAGTGAAACCTTCAACAAAGAGAGAACATAAAAAAGAACCAATCAGATATGAAGCACTCAATAACTGAAATTAGGTGAAATTAATAGTAGATTAGAGGAAACAGAGGAATGCATCATCGACCTGGAGGACAGAGTAATGGAAAACAATAAAGTTGAGTAGGAGAAAAAATAATAATAAATTAAAATAGACATAGAGAAATCAGTGACACCATCAAACATAATAACATTCAACTTACAGGGATCACAGAAGGAGAAGAGAGAGAAAAAGGAGTGGAAAATTTGTTTGAAGAAATAATAGCTGAAAACTTCCTGAATTTGGGGAAGGAAACAAAAATTCAGATCCAGGAAGCAGAGAGCTCCCAACAAAATCAACCCAAGGTGATCCACACCAAGACACATAGTAAAAATGGGAAAAAAAATGGTGATAGAGAATTTTAAAAGCAGCAAGATAAAAGAAAACCATTATGTCCAAGGGAAACCCCATAAAGCTATCAGTAGATTTCTCAGCAGAAACTTTGCAGGCCAGAAGAAAGTGTCATGATATATTCAAAGTGCTGAAAGAAAAAATCATGCTCCATCCAGCAATATTATCATTACGATAAGAAGGAGAGACAAAAATTTTCCCAACAAAAGTTAAAGGAATTCATGACCATTAAACTAGCCCTACAAGACATGTTAAAAGGGACTTTTTGAGTGGAAAGGAAGACTATAAGAAGAAGTAAGAACAGTAGGAAGCAAAAAAGCGGTAAAATTAAGTGTATCTGTAAAAATAAGCTAAAGGATACACAAAATAAAAGGATTTAAAATATGACAGCCTATACCTAAAACATGGAGGGAAGAAGAGTAAAGAATGGGTTCAAATTTAAGTGACCATCAACTTAATATAGGCTGTAATATGCATAAGACATTATATATAAACCTAATGGTAACCACAAATCAAAAGCCAGTTATAGGGTGCCTGGGTGGCTCAGTTGGTTAGATGTCTGACTCTTGATTTCAGCTCAGCTCGTGATCTCAGGATTGTGAGATTGAGCATGCATTGGGCTCCAGGCTGGGTGTGGAGCCTGCTTAAGATTCTCTTTCTACATCCCGCCCCTCTCAAACAAACAAAAATAGGCAGATAATTCAAATAAACATTCTTCCAAAAAAGACAAACAAATGGGCAACAGGTACATGAAAAGATGCTCAGCACCACTAATCATCAGAGATATGCAAATCAAAACCACAATGAGATGTTACCTTATACCTGTCAAATTGACTCTTCAAAAAGACAAAAGTAATAGTAATAGTTGGTGAGAATGAGGGGAACAGTGTACCTTTGTGCATTATTGGTAGTGGGAATGAATGCAAACTGATGCAGCCAGTTCAAAAAATTAAAAATAGATCTACCATATAATCCAGAAATTCCACTTCTAGGTATTTATCCAAAGAAAACGAAAACACAAATTTAAAGAGAGATGTGCATTCTTATGTTTGCTGCAGAATTTTTTTTACAGTAACCAAAATATGGAAGCAATCTAAGTGTCCATCCTTAAAGAATGGATAAAGAAGACACATGAATGCAATATTATCAGCCATAAAAATAATGAAATCTTCCCATTTGCAACAACATGAATGGACCTAGAGGTTATTATACTAAGTGAAATAAGTCAGACAAAGTAAGACAAATACTGTATGATTTCACTTATATGTGGAATCTACAAAACAAAACCAAACAAAACAAATGAACAAAAAAAAAAAAAAAAACAGAAACAGACTTAATCATTTTGGAGAAGAAACTGTTAGTTACTAGAGGATTGCAGAAGGGTTGAGGGCAGGTGAAAGAGGTAGAGGGGATAAAGAGATACAAGCTTCCCATTATAAAATAAATAAGTCATGGTGATATAGTATGCAGTATAGGATATATAGTCAATAATACTGTAATAACATAATGCAACAGATAGTAAGTAGACTTATCATGTGGATCATTTCATAACATGTAAAAATATGAAATCATTCTGATGTACAACCGAAACGAATAGGCTATTACATGCCAATTATACTTTAATAAAAAATCACCTAAAATATTCATTTTCCTTTTTTAGTATTTATGTTTCCGATCCACTTTTTAGCAGCACATCCACACATAAAATCACTGGAGATATTCTTAAATATCCAGATAAAACTGAGGAGTACGCAATGACCTCAGCATTATCCTTGAGCTAACAATGCAGTGATACTTCCCAAATGAGCCTATTAGATTCACCCTAGCCATGGCAAAGTCATGAACAATGAGAAACAAGACTGTCAAAATTTTATAAAGGAAATGGATCATTAAAATGACCTGGAACACAGGATTCATAGGAGGGATTTTTAGGATTAACATGAGGATCCATAATATTTGGAACCTGTAATGAACTGGAAATAAAATGAATACAAGAGTTGAAATCCTGAAGTTCTGAGAGGATTTAAAAAATACATTTGTACTGTTGTTGCTTTTTCAATATTTGCCTACATAGTTCTATTTCCCACTGTTATTTTTTCATGTGGGTTTGAGTTACTGCTTAGTGTCCTTTCTTTCCAGCCTGCAACACTCCCTGTAGCATTTGTCGTAGGGCAGATCTCATAGCAACTAAATCTCACTTTTTCTCTGAGAATGTCTGAATTTCTCCTATTTTGAAGATAGTTTTGCCAGATACACAATTTTTTGGTTGTCAGTGATTTTCCTTTCAGTGATTTGAGTAAGCACTCCATTCCCTTGTGGCCTCCATGGTTTCTGATGAGAAACTGGTCATCTTTTTGAAGATTCCTTGTACCATATGAGTCGCTTCTTTCTTGCTGTTTTCGAGGGTCTTTGTCTTCACATTCAACAATTTAATTATAATGTGCTTTGGTGTGGATTTCTTTATATTTATCCTACTTGGAATTTGTTCAGCGTATTGTATAAGTAGACTAATGTTTTCATCTAATTTGGAAAGATTTAGCTATTATTTCTTCAAATATTTTTTTCTAAACCTTTCTGTCTCTTCCTTTAGAACTTTCTTTGAGTGTGGTGGCACTTGATGGCATCCTACACACTTTTAGGCTGTTCACTTTTCTTCACTTCACAATGGGCAGTTGAAAGCACTGTGACAAGGTTGAGTTACCCACTGGGTACAGTTCTCATATACTTCCTCTTATTTCCTTATGTCCCCCAGGCAGCGTTCATGCAGTCACCACCACTTGTGGGAGTGGTAGACTTACCGGTTACCAGTTGGCATTCCCGCTCAGTGTTGGTCTGATTTTGCTAACTGAAAGGAGAATTCACCAACAGACGTTTGAAAGGTCTAATTTTGTCGGATATCATTGCCAGTATGCTCTCTGGTATTGGAGAGGTAAAATCCTCCTATTCTCAGTGGGGTTGAGGGGCACCCAATTTGCAGTGTCAGAAGGACCATAAGTTTGGAATGCCAATTGGTGCAGTCACTCTGTAAAACAGTATGGAAGTTCTTCAAAAAGTTAGAAATAAAACAATCCTATGATCCAGCAATCGCAGTATTAGATACTTACTCGAAAGATGCAAAAATACAGATCTGTAGGGGCACATGAACCCCAACGTTTATAGCAGCAATGTCCACAAGGGCCAAACTATGGAAAGAGCCCAAATGTTCATCAAGTGATGAATGAATAAAGAAGATGCGGTGTATATATACAATGGAATATGACTGAGCCATCAAAAAGTATTAAATCTTTCCATTTGCAATGACATGGATGGAGCTAGAGTGTATTATGCTAAGCAAAATAAGTCAGTCAGAGAAAGATAAATACCATATGATTTCACTCATATGTGGAATTTAGAAAATAAAACAGATAAATGTGTGGAAAGGGGGAAAAAAAGAGGAGAGAGATGGAAACAAACCATAGGAGACTCTTCATGATAGAGAACAAACTGAGGGTTGATGGAGGGAGGTGGGTGGCAGAGGGGCGAGGTGGGTGAAAGGTATTAAGGAGAGCACTTGCTGTGATGAGCACTGGGTGTTGTGTGTAAGTGATAAATCATGAAATTCTACTCCTGAAACCAATATTACACTACATGTTAACAAACTAGAATTTAAATACAAATTTGCATGTGGCACGGGTCTGAACTGCTGCTCAGGTTTTAAGGCCTTCCACAGGCTGACCAACAAACACAGCATTGGATTGCTGGTCTGTCTTTTCTGGTGGGATCCCCACAGCAGTGGGATCAAATTGCATTTTCTTCCAGTTGCTTTTACCACACCCTTTACAGCAGATTGGAATAGACTTTTGGGTCTTCAAACTCCCTCTCTCTCTGCTCTTGTCCACGGCCCATACCTTGGATTTGTCAGTTTCCCCAGATCAGCAATGGATTGCCCAACATCACAAATGTCTTGCCTCACACTGGACTCAGCATCAATATCCATGTTCCACAGCAGGTACTGCAGGCAGACTGGAGCATCTTAGTTTTCATTCCCGAGGTGAATGTAGCTCAATCAGGGACCTCAACAACAGGGGCATACATGGCCTGTCTCATTCCCTACCCACCAAGGATTTACTATACCTCCTCTATAGATTTCCAGGGTTCCATGAGCCCAGGGAGGTCCCCCCCTCATTG
>CM052900.1:1255594-1265802 GCA_028534135.1 Potos flavus | reverse complement strand
ACAGCTTGGCCTGTGTTCAAATTCTGGATCCTCCTTTATCAGTGACGTGGTTTGAGGTCGCTTCATTAACCTCTCTGTTTCTCTGTTTACTTATTTAAAAGGATGACTACCAGTATTCCTTCTTGCTTTGTGGTATTACTTTTTTGTTCGTTTGTTAGTTTCAGAAGTAGAGTTTAGTGATTCATCAGTTGCATGTAATACCCAGTGCTCATTCCATCACGTGCCCTCCTTCACGCCCATCCCCCAATTACCCCATCGCCCCACCCACCTCCCCTCCAGCAACCCTCAGTTTGTTTCCTAGAGTTCAGCATCCCTTATGGTTTGCTTCCCTCTCACTTTTCATCTTATTTTATTTTTTCTTCCCTTCCTCTACGCTCATCTGTTTTGTTTCTTAAATTCCACATATAAGTGAAATCATACGGTATTTGTCTTTCTCTGAATGACTTATTTCACTTAGCATAATACCCGCTAGTTCCATCCATGTGGTTGCAAATGGCAAGATTTCATTCTTTTTGATGGCTGTATTACTTACAAGAGAATTTACCCAATATCAGCACTAAGCTGGCCCTCAGTCAATGTTAACTATTAATGACTACTATTAAAATTACTGTATTTAGTTTTCTGAATTCCATCATCAATTTCCTCCTTACAGCCTTGAGAGATTGCAAAATATGACTGTCATAGCAAATCCCATGTTGTCTGTGATTCAGCACTGCCCGGACATCCTTATATGATTCCCAGTCGTCGACTGTTCCCACAGGAACGACTTCAAACTCTGCCATCTGGTTACAACTTGACCACCAACCTACAATGTTTCCTATATTTTCACCTGACAACCTTGCCACAGCCTTCCCAGCAAAATAGGCTCCATCAGAAAGGAACTTGTTTTGGGTCTCACCCCACCGGCGTACACACCTGCAGACATTTGTTCCATCCCTCGGTCTGTTCCGCTGTCTAAAATGGATTCTCTGGACTGTTCCTAACACTCAACAAATGAATGTTTTAGGGGAAAAAAAAATCTGCAACCCTAGAGCTCAAAACTCATAATTTCCCATTTCTTTTTTTTTTAACTTTATTTTATTTTTTCAGTGTTCCAAGATTCATTGTTCATGCACCACACCCAGTGCTCCATGCAATACGAGCCCTCCTTGATACACCAGGCTCACCGATCCCCCCACCCTCTCCCCTCCAAAACCCTCAGTTTGTTTCTCAGAGTCCACAGTCTCTCATGGTTCGTCTCCCCCTCCGATTTCCCCCAATTCACTTTTCCTTTCCTTCTCCTAATGTCCTCCATGTTACTCTTTATGCTCCACAAGTAAGTGAAACCATACGATAATTGACTTTCTCTGATTGACTTATTTCACTCAGCGTAATTTCCTCCAGTCCTGTCCATGTTGATTCAAAAGTTGGGTATTCATCCTTGCTGATGGCTGAATAATATTCCATTGTATATATGGACCATATCTTCTTTATCCCATTTCTTTTAAAATAAATGTATCCCTCATCATCCTAATAACATTATAAAATGTAGTATAAGTGCTGAGAGTTGGGTTTTCTTTTTGTTTTGTTTTGTTTTTTTAAAGATTTTATTTATTTATTTGGGTTTTCTTTTTGTAATGCAAGTACGGGTCTTAAGCTTGGATCGCCAAGGCACCCACTTCAAAGATGGTGCCCATTGCATAGACAGCTGTCTCCAATAAACACATTACCAACCACTGGATAAATAGCCAATCCTCCCCTCCCCACCCAGGCTCCTTTGTTTTAGGGATCTTAGTTCATTTAGATAAATGACCACTTGGACTACTTGCCCTTTTCTCTTCCAACACTTTAGATCCCAGCTCTCATATTTTAAATTCACCAACAGAGAGCGAGCCCATAAAACCCTAGGCCTCTCACCATGTACCCCAATAAATGGAGAACTTCAGACCCTCTTGCATTCTTTTTCTCTCTAACCTCACTGTGTGCCTCCAGATGTGCTATGAAATTTCCAGGACTTATAACAACCCTTTTCTTTCTTTCTTTCTTTTCTCTTTCTTTTTTTAAAGTTTCCTGATGGTTATCGCTCAAGGCGTCTTGCAGTCACAATCAAAACCAAAAGGGCCAGTCCAGCCAGAACACCGGTTGGGAGGCTGAGACGAGCACACAGCATAATTAAGACAAGCCATATTTTGCTTAGTAGACACAAGCCTGGTTAATCCCACTGGGAGAGAAGGACGAAATCTGGCTAGAGTTTGCATGACTTTGAAAGGACAGAGAAAAGAAAAAGAAAAACTACATGAGTGTGTTTTGGTGCATATTTGGAGAATTTGGGGGAAATTCAGCTTGCTTACTGTATCTCTTACTAACCAAGGGTGGAGAAACTTTAAAAATGAACTTAGAAGTTTGATTGGCTCGCTTTGTCACATCTGCTTGTCTTATATGTTGCCGGCAGGGATAATTTTGCTCACATTCTCTGCTTAATCCTTACCAGAAATCTGAGTTAACTTCTACCTAATCTCACTTGTGCAGATAAGAAAACCAAGGCTCTGAGAAATCAAACTTCTAGAAAATAGGCAAGACTGGTCTGAATCCATGTAGAATGAAACCAGGGTATACTTTCTTAAACATTATCTTGTTATTTAATGTCAGGAAATTTTAATTGTGAAAAAAGTCTTAGATGGAGCGCATTGTTTATTTTTCTTTTTGTTAACAGAATCTTTTTAAACCCAGGTAAGCAAACAGGGGTGCTGTTGCAAGGATATAGAGACATCTTGTGGAAACCCAGCGAAGGAGATGCTTCGAAGCCTCAGGAAGGATTTGAACCAGGGGTTAAATTGTTATCAGGAGGCAGTCTGCTCCTCCAAGCATCTGACTTCCTGCTTCCGCCGCTCTGTCCATTTCTGCCTGTGGCAGCAGGTTCTAGACATTTTCCTCCAGCATCCCACCCTGGTGACTCAATCAAGCACCCACCTAGGTCCTCCTGGGAAGGGGCTCTGCAGCTATAATTAAGGGCAGGGACCAGGAGGTTGCCCTGGGTCATCTGGTGAGCCCAATCTCCTTACATGAAACCTCAAAAGCAGAGAATGTGGGGGGCTGGCGTAAAAGAGATGCAGCAGTAGGAGAGAACAGAGGAGAGTCGAGGCAGCAGGGAGGAGAGTCGAGGCAGCAGGGAGGTGAGATTTGGAGTGACTCAAAGACTTGAATCACCACCATTGCTGCCTGAGGATGGAGGAAGAAGGCAACGAGCCAGGGAAGGTGGGTGACATTTAGAAACTGGGACCTCTCCGTCCTGCTGATAGGCAGCAAGTAAACAGGGATGTCAGTCCTAGATTCCTATGGACCTGAATTCTGCCAACGACCTGAATGAGCTGGAACGTGGATGTTCCCCAGAGCTTCCAGAAAGGAATTCTGCTCTTCCAACACCTTGATTTTAGCCTAGTGAGACCCGTGGCCGACTTCTGAACCGCAGAATAATAGTGCTATGCTCTGTTAAGCCGCTAAATACGTGGTACTTTGTTCCAGCAGCAGCAGAAGACCACTATGCTTATGTTCTCGTAATTTTGCATCTCCCAATTTCACATCTCATATCACACATATGTATGTACATATATATATATATATTTTTTTTTCTCTCTGCATATGAGTTTCCTTTTTCTTTTGCATGTATTCTGTCTTGACAACCCCAATTTAGCCTGAAGCGTTGAATTGCAGGAGTCCTTTCATCTCGTCTGGAGCCTATGATTAATTAAACCTGTTTCAATATCCCAATTCTGAATTTCTGAGGAAAAATCAAATTTTTCCAGCACAATCACTGAATTGCATCTCCCTGGTTCAGGTCACCAATATCCGTCCAGCGAAATGGGGAAGAGTCATGGAGAATGTTGACAGCTCATTCCATGACTTGGAGGGGCAAGTTTATCTTAGAGCACTCCTAGAAAAAGGATGTGGTGCCAGGGAGAGAAAGAGGTGTATTTCTAGTAGAGATATTTAGGACATATAAATGGCATGGAACAGATTAAAGTAGCCATGTGGAACAGATGGACGTGCTGAGAGAAGGGGTCTGGAAAGGTTTAGGATTGTCATATTTTTCTCAATCACCCTTAGATAGGTTTGTACCAATTTCCTAAATCCCAGAAGGCCTAACACCAGACCCTCAATAATTTGGATATATGGATTATGGCATGAGCCTTTTGCATATATATATGTGAGCTTGTGCAAAATATGTACATATGACTATGTGTTTTTACTTCATTCTGTTGTTCATCAATTTTTCCCATTTCTTCCACCATGTAGGCTCAGCAAAATAAAATGGCAAGTGGAATAATTAAAAGCACGAACAGCTGAGGTTAAGCGCTGCAGAGATTAATTCCGGCACGGGTTTTATTTAATGTTATAGAGCAGTGACCTGGGGAAAATAAAAGTGCATCCACTGGGGAAACTTTATTGACAAAATAGCAATAGGAATACAACAGAATTCAAAATGCAAAAGTGGATCAAGGAAAATTGTGTGCTTAAGCATTCTGTGCAATTTCGCTAAACGCTGGCTTCATAAATCCCAGTGTCTAGCTCTTTTATTTAAAGCTGCACTTCCCAGTGTGGTGAGTCGGCTGGGTGATGCATGGGTAAGCATGACTTGCACTAGCTATGCAAAAACGGGGCAGACATTTATGAGTCCATTTTTAAAAAAAAAAAAAGAACTCTTGGGGCGCTGGGTGGCTCAATGGGTTAAAGCCTCTGCCTTCGGCTCAGGTCATGATCTCAGGGTCCTGGGATCGAGCCCCGCATCGGGCTCTCTGCTCAGCGGGGAGCCTGCTTTCTCCTCTCTCTCTGCCTGCCTCTCTGCTTACTTGTGATCTCTCTCTCTCTCTGTCAAATAAATAAATAAAATCTTAAAAAAAAAAAAAAATAATAAAAATTTAAAAAAGAACTCTTTGCTACCTAATAAAACACCCCCATGCTTGGAGGCCCACCTTCCCTGCGGTTTTTTTCAGGCATCCTTAGCCACATCCCTCTTAACAAGGTGTACTGTTTTTTGAACGGTACCATGTAAGACTTAGAATTCTAAGTAACTCTCATCAGTGCATCTGCCATCAGATAGAAGTCTCAATTTAACCGGAAGATAAATAAGACAAATCTTATTTGTCAAAGTAGCTAGGTGTGTTTATTCAATGAACACAAAAAATATTTACTTCGTATTAACTAGACATCAGTGATATCTAATATCTGTATTTTTTTTTTAACAGAGATGATAAATTGGGTTTATCTGTGGTATGTGCAATAAGTAATGTTCTCTGCTCCTTGTGGCCGGACATTCTCTGTCACATTTGCTCTGTGACCACAAGCCAGAGGGTTTACTATTTTCCTTTCCAGTTGTGTTAGTCTTTCTTCTGGAGGCATACATAAGCTCTAGATGCCAACATTGACTTGCCTCTTCACAAAGCATCTTGACACCATCGAATAGTTTTAACGAAAATATATAGCCTTGCCTTACTGAAATGCTTATTAACATAACAATTTGGTACCATGTGTCAACTGCAAACTAGCAAAAATGAAAATATATGCTGGTAATGAGCAAAGGTCGAGAGGACTGCTCTCCTGTGCTGGTGGTAGAAGTGAAAAATATTGAATCCTTCTAGAGGCAATTTCACAATGTGCATCAACAGCCTCAAAACAAACTGAGATGCATCTATATTAAGGAGTTGTTCTGAAAGAAATAGTCTAATATGATTTTGGGGGTCTCCTAAGGTCCTGAACACTGTTATCTCTCTGTACCGCTGTATGAAGATCTTTATGACAATATTATTAGTCATTTTGAAAATACTGAAGCTATTTAAATTCTTCTACATTAAGAATCAATTGCATAAATCACAGCGGGTCCAAAGGTTTAGCGTTAGGCACCTATTTACATAGTGTGTCAAAGAATGTTGAATGCTGTATAAAAACACTCTTAGGTGAAAATGTAAGATATGCAGCTTTATAGAAGATACAATTCCAGTCATGTAAATCACCATTAATCCAATAAATGTTAGTGTTTTGAGAACCTGCTTCAAGTGCCAGGCATTACTTTAGAAATCAGAGACAGAGTCAAAGAACACAGCTCTTTGTGAAGAGCCCTGCCCTCAAGGAGCTTAAAACCCAAATGTACAATCAATCACGCATGATTAATAGGTCCAGTTAGGTGCAGATGCAAAGAAAACACATCTGTAGGGAACATACTAGAAGGCAAGAGTGGCTTCTCTGAATCATGGGCTATTGTTGATATCTAGTTACCACTCTTATATTTTTAATTTGCCAAATTCCTACCATAATCATGTCTTACTTTTATTATGTGTTTTTGTTTTTGTTTTTATCAGGTCAAATCCAGCCAACAGAGCACCTGGAATAATAATTTGTGGCTGTTTCACCCTGGAGACTTCAGTGGTTATCAGTGTGATGGACCATCGGATTCATTGTACTGTGGATCCCACACCCCATTATGGATATTACCTAATACTCAGCCCAAGGAGAACCCCTTTGTATGACAAAATACAGAGTGAAGAGGAACACACGAACCCTCGTAATGTGCCTTCTATTGGTAGAGCTGTTGTCATTCTTGATTTTAAATTATTCTCAAAACAACTCTTGCAAATGAGTGTTGTTCTTTCCGCTGCACAGATGCACGCAAAGGGGGCCCTGAGAGTGAAGTCACTTCCAAGCTTACACAATGCTTGAAACCAGCTTTTCCTGCACCAAAATCTATTGTCTTTCAACCACGATGCATTTTTCTTCCTTCCTTCCCTCCCTCCTTCCTTCTGAGCCTCAGTGTGTGCTAGGCACTGTTTTAACTAGTCACCCTAAGGTCTCAATCATCCTATGATCCCATTACGCTCACTCTGTAGATTTCTAGGAGCAAACAAACCCCTTTGTGTCAGCGATAGAACAGATAAGAAATCCAAATGTCCAACTACAGGAACAAGGAAAATCATATATTTCCCCAACCTGAAAACACTGAAAGTGACTAGAAACAAGTTTACGTTAGAAAGAGAAATAAGACAATACTTGGGTGGGTTTGGGGATACATGCAGGGCAGAGGCAAGACAGAGTTTTGAGAACTAAATTTGCCTGTTACTATGGCTAGTCCCAAGAGCAGTGCATGAGCTGGACAACTGTAGAAGCTTTCTGAGGAGCAGTGTTCTTGCCTTTAAAATATCTCCCCATAGGTTTGTGGGAACACCAATGAAGACGGCTCACATAAAGTGCCAGCATCATGCTTAGCACACTCTTAATCAGGATCAGAAGAAGACATATTTTGCCATAAATCAGGAACCTGTCAGTGACACTCAAACAGAATCAGTGACCCCAGATTTTTATCCTGAACTTGTACCAGCTGAAAAAGAATGGACAGCTGTCAGTGACAGACCATGGACGCCTACACGGGACGAAGGTGGGACCTCTGCATTCCTCTTTCAACACTTGAAAAACAAGATAAAAAGAATACCTACCTTACAGTGCCATTGCAGAGGTAACTTGGGGTAGCACACGACTGAGTTCCCAAACCAGTGACTGGTGGGTAAAAACCCTCAGTAGGCACTGAGCTTAATACCCTTAACAGTAAGAGCAGTGTTAGTAGCTAGAACTCTACATCGGTAAAATCGGCATCGATTATCGACACTATCAACCCTTCCGAAAGCTCTAGGTTAAGGTTATTATTACCCTTTCAAATTGCTTTTTTATTCTCTTTCCTCACCTTCTTCTTCCCAAGAAGTATCAAACCACTGTCTTTTATAGGAGTGTCACCATTTGGGGTTCTTTGTATAATAAAACGTTAGACCAGGGAGTGGTAAGAGTCTTATTAGGATCTAGGATGGCTGTGAAGAAGGCTGTGGACCTGAGCCATAGAGCCAGAAGTCACTAGCCACTGTGTCTTTTTATAGTTGAATGAATTACAATGAAATGAAATTTTAAACTTAATTCTTTGGACATCCTAGCCACCTGTGGTCAGCAGCCAGCAAAGTGGATAGCGCAGGCATAGAATCTTGACATCACCGAAGAAAGTTCCATTGGACAGCGCTCTTCTAGAAGTGCATGGACAGGCACAGGCATCCCAACAATAGATAGTGAAAAGGGCACGTGCTCTCTGTGACCCTGCCTCCCTCTCCTTACTTCACTACCTCAAACACTCCATGCCTCCTTTTAGACGGGGCTTTCTCCCATTGCAGAAAGCTCTTGAAATGCACCTGCTACTCTCAGCACATGCCTACATATGCGTACGATCTACATCTGCCCCCTCATACACATTCACACTCACATCTTTGCCTATCACTCCTTCTCTTTTGTTTCAAACATCAGCTCACCCATCATTTCTCAGTGAGCAACCCCACCTCCAACCTCTTGGACATGGATGGCCACTTCTGCCTGTCGCGTCTCCACACCCTAATATCACCTGATTAGCAGCACTTTGTAACCCGTGAGATTTTACATTCTTTTATGAGATCATTAAAAGCTAACACTTCTAATACAACAAAAATTCCATGAAAGTGAAGATTATGCCTGGCTTGCTCACAGTCTCCCCTCTATACCTGACACGGTGCCCGGCATAGGGTGGGGTAGCCGTAGCTATCCCGTAAGTGAATGAATGAAAACAGAAGTCACTCTGGCTAGTGGTCAGGGCAGGTCTCCAGGACAAAAAGTCTGCTTTCTCTAGACGGTGGCAAGCCTGGTTGCTAAGACTTTATCAAGACGGACATGGTCTTTGTTGGGAAGAGGGACACGAATCTTTTCAGGTACCAAAAAATGCTTGGGACCTGCTCCGTAGCAGAGAGAAAAGATCCATGGGTTTTTCTTTCCAAAGGATGGGTCATTAATCCAATGCTCTCACCTCACCTCCACACCATTTAGGAATATCAGAGTAGTGCTGCCATCACAGACAGACTGAATGCAGCGTGAGCCTTGTGTTTAATGCTTCCTGCTCCTGGAAATTGCTATTCACTGTTCTTTATATGTCCTCTGGACTCTGGTTTAATGAACAACCACTACTTTTTAAATTCTGTGTTCCACCCTGTGAGTGTCGACATCATAAATGCTCAAGGTTTGGTGAACTGTTTTTCTTGGACCGGACATTGTGCTAAATGCTTTATTTTCATTTACTCTTAAAAGGCAACCCTATGAGAGACCTATTATCGTTATCCCGTTTTTAAGATGAGGACACAGCATGACAAAGAGGCTTAATAACCTGTCTTATCATCTCTACAACTACCGACTCTCCCTGTGCCCATTTTCCCACTGAAAAATGTGGGCACAGACGGTAGTCACTTCCCGGCATTGGTGCGAGGATGGCATCAGAGAATGAATGGAGACACTTGGAAGCCATTCGAGGTTTGCTCTTATTTCTCTTAGGATTAATCCATTGGCTATTTGCATCATGCACCAGACCTACCCTCCGATTGTCCACAGGCTGCTCCAACCGAAAATCATGACCTTTCAGAGGTCAAAGTGTTCTGGGATCTAGAAAAAAGTTACGTTGCTGCATCCCAGGGACGTACATCAAGAAGGTGCAGTTGGAGGAAGGGGGTTATCAAGGCGGCATATGCCATTCCAGGCACACGTGGAGCCATATTTAATCTGCACGGAGCCCCCCTGGAAGGCGTGAACAGCCCTTCTATGACAGTTAAAGAAAATGGCTCAGAAAGATTAAGTGAGTTTCCAAAAGTCATGCAGCTAATGAATGAAAGAATCTCCAACACTTTATTAAGCAGCATCGCACACAGTTATCTGACTTCTAATGAATGAGACACATCTTGGAGATTGAAGATTTGCACTTAGTGTAGATTGATTTCAATTATTTATTTATTTTTTTAAATCACTTGATTTTGACATGGAAAAAAACATTTCCAATATTTTACCCCAGCCTATTTTTGGAGGAATCAGATAACACTTCTTTCAAAAAAAAAAAAAAAAAAATAGACATTTAAATAATGTGTCTTTCAAAATATTTTTAAAAAGTAGAAATCAACCTTCCAATTTTGTCTTACAACAATTAAAGTTCAAGGTCATGTGTTTTAAAGATCATTTAGCAGCTTTTTTTTTTTTTTTTAAGTCCCAAACTAAGGTGCTCTAACAGGTAAGTTGCTCACATCTGCCTGAGCATTCCTGGGGATAGTAGGAGTCTCTCAGTCTGGGTTACGCATGTGAAATCACCTAGCACAATACCAAAAAGAAAAAGAGGGGAGGAAGGGAGGAAGGGAGGAAGG
>CM052900.1:1227630-1255094 GCA_028534135.1 Potos flavus | reverse complement strand
CAGGCGTTCTACGTAGAGGCACAAAGCTCTTGGCGGTAGACGTTACTGCCTTCTCATGGGCCACGTGGAGAGAAGGGGAAAAGTTCTAACTCAGACCAGGCAGCCAACGGAGGAAGTGGAATTCAGATACAGCGTCATGCCCCTTGTTCTGCTGTCTCCTCGTCTGGACCATCTATGGACCTCTTGGATTCTCTTAAGTCTGACCGAGGGTAACCAAATCTTACCATCAAGTCCGAAAGTTAGGCATATCCTGGAGCAGTTCCTAGAACAACCAACCAGCAGCAGCAGCTGGCAAACTACTACCCAAGCCTGAAGACCAACCGCGGCTTACAACGGCCAGCAGCCTGCTGCTCCGCTGCCCCGGGAACCAGACCCGGACAAACACAGCAAGCATCTGCGACAAAGAGGAATTAGAAAAAAAAAAGACAGAGAGAGAGAGAGAAAATCAGCTTCAAGGTCCGTTTCCACCAAGAGATACTTTTGCATAATGACTGTTTGGGGAGGTGCGTCTTGAATCCATACAGTTGGATACTGTCCTTCCCTGAGCTACTGACATTTGGAAGGCTCTGCTCGGGGTTCTGTGCGGAGACGAGTCAGCACTTGGCATTTCCTGTGAACGCCCTGCTTCGGTAAAGAGGCCCCTGATCTCCCCTTCTGGAAAACTTCCAGTCCTGAAGACGGCAGCAGCCCTGACATAAAATGTTACCATTCTCGTCAGGTGGGAGAAGGGGCATCCTCTATCACAGCTGAACTCCTGAGGGCATCCCCTGGACACGTGCAGCGGAATCTGCTCTGACTCGCTCCACACTCTTGGTGACCCTGGACCGGTCACTTGCCCTGTGGGTCACAGTTGCTCATACGCGTAACAAAGAGGATGGGGATGAAGACGATCACTGACATCTTTTAGCACCCAAGTTCAGTATCCACGGACACTTTTGTTGTGGAGGTTTGAGAACTTCCTAAAGGTTCCCTCAAGGGAAAGTATGTACCCTCAAGCACTCCGAGTTTGTACGCGACTTCTTGTCAGAGCAAGCAGTGTCTCTCAAGAGGCAGGTCCGCTGCTTTGTAAAGCTAGCTACGGTCCATGGACCGTGGGGCTGGGACCTCCAGAGGTTGGGTGGGGTGTCCAGAGGCACAGGATTAACTGCAATGTGGGATTAGTGTCCAGCATTCCCACTATAGTCCACTTCACACCAACTTACAAATCCTATGGCTGCTCCTTTACTTATTTAAGCCAATCGGAATTATACGGCTCTGCCCCCGTGCATTTGAACATAGGACACGGTGACTGTTCTGCCCGGGGTTCTCCAGAGAAAGAGAGCGAGATAAGGGAAGGGGGATCGACAAAGATAACAAGGTGGGGGCTGACAGGTCTGAACTCTGGCAGGCTGCAGACCCAGAGAGGAGGTGACATTGAGTCTGGAGTCCGGATCTCACAAGGCAGTGGGCTGGAAACTCAGGCAGGGTGTCTATGCTGTCTCTGTCTAGTCTTGAGAATTCCAGACTCCATGCCCTTTCAGGAAATTCGAGCCTCTTCTCTTGAGACCTTACACAGAGACCCCTGCAGACCGATGTGGCCCCACAGGGGGCTGCTGTCATTACCTGGTTTTCCAAAAGTTCATAATCCAGGGCTGGTCCCTTGAAGGGGCTCAGGGCCTTGGAAATGAAGGCTGCAGGAGGGCACCCTATCTCCTCTCCAAAACGGCATCCTGTTATGTCCTCACATCAGGACACAGACGGGCCAAGATGCACGTTCCACTCCCTGCCCTCCTCCTGTCTTTCTGTCCAAATCAAGCAAATGGCAGAGTCATGTGACTCCACTTCAGAGTCCACTTAACTTAATTGAACCGAATGTGATTTCCGCCAAGCACAGGTGGCAACGGAGACAGTGTGTAGAGCTTATTATCTGATTTGAGGTGGCGGCCTCCAAATGGGCGGCTTGCTGAGCACATTCTAATGGTCTGAGTCTGGGGTGAGGCACCCAGGCAGAGAGGCAGAGGGTGGGGGGCTCTCATCTGCTGAGACAGGCTGCAGTGAGCCGAGCATTTGAAAGGAGCCACCCATTTAATGCTCCCAACAGTCGGTGGGGGAGGGGTATCATCCTGAGCAAGAGATGAAGCACGGAAACTCAGAGAGCTTGTGTACATTTCCCACGGTCACACAGCAAAGGCTAGGGGTCTTTGTCTGACTTCCCAGCCTAGCTCTCTGCCCTAGAGCTTGACACCTTTGTGAGCAACAGCTCAGGGACCAGGGATGGGGATTGGGGAGGAGTTAAGAGGTGAAGTCCTGCGCTTGAGGGGCAGACTGTCCAGGTGGGGGTGCCGGTGGCCATCTCCGTGGCTCCAGGCGCATTGTGTGTGCAAATTCCAGCAAGCGACTAGTCCTTTCTGAGCCTGTTTTCTTGTCTCTGTGCTGGAAATGCTAACGAAGTCTGTATTATAAGCCTGTGGAAAGGATTAAATGAAATAATACATGTAAAGTTCTGGCCAGAATGGAGCATACAGTAAGCGCTCAAACATCGTTAGCACAGCTGTTCATGATCCATATTGCGGCTCTCTGTCCTTGTTAGAAAGGCAGTCGCGGGGCTGGGAGGACTTCCGGGCAGTGACATTGGCTCCTCTTGTTTTCCAGGAGCTGCGCTGTCTTGTTGATGAGCTGACCCTAGAGTGAAGGCTTTACATCCGGTTCTCAGGAGCCGCGGGATGCCCTGGAGGCCCCCCAGTGACCCTCGGGCAGAAGGAAGGAGTTAAGGGGTGCGGGCACACGAGCATAGTTTGGGACCTCACGGCTATTGTAAGCAGGGCAGCTCCACCTTCATTTTCTTAAAAATTGACATTTCTGGGGCTCCTGGGTGGCTCAACAGTTAAGCAATTGTCTCTTGGTTTTGGCTCAGGTCATGATCTCAGGGTCCTGCGATGGAGCCCCAAGTTGGGCCCCATCCTCAGTAGGGAGTCTGCTTCTCTCCCTCTCCCTTTCCCCCCACTGCATGCACATGCACTCTCTCTCTCTCTAAAATCAATCAATCAATCTTTTTAAAAATTTGACATTTCCATCAGAACGCATCTCAGTACAAATGGAAGTGAGTTTACCACCACTCCTCCCAGAAGACTTCCTCGCCTTCCCTGATGCATTTCCCCTTCCTCTGCCTCCCTGTCCACATCACCGTGCCCACCAACAAGTGTCACCTACAAGTTCCATTTTTTCCATTAAACCAAATCCTTGTCCTCCACTCCAAAGCACCAACCACGGTCATACGTGTCTGCCAGGACAGAGGTCGTTCCCCATGTCTGCCCTTGTGCATTTCTTCTGTCCGGCTGTTGCTCAATTTTATCCCTTTATAATAAATATCTAGTAAGGAAAACGCTTCACTGTAAGCCACTCCAGCAAAGCATCAAACCCAAGAAAGGGTCATTGGAATTCCTGTTTTAAAGCTGGTTGATTCGAAGCACAGGTGATAACCTAGACTTTTGATTGACATCTGAAGAGGGTGGGACAGTCTTGCAGGACCGAGCCCTTATCCCTGGGATCTGATGCCTCCTGCATGGAAGACAGGGTCAGGATGGAATTGAATTGTAGGAACCGCATCTCTTCCCCCCACACACATTGGAATTAGGTCTAGAACTTTTAGCATCTTTTTCACCCCATCACCGCCCTAGAAAAGAAAATCAGCGCTATACTTCTAAATGTCTACATTGTTATTTCTCATCTTAGGGAGTAAGTCTAGAACTTCTATATTTTAAAATTTTTAAGGATTAAGGTCATGACTGTCATGTAGATTTCCTTAGACAGTTGCAAAGGGAAAAAAAAAAATGCACCCAAAGAAAGAGTCCCAAAAGCCCTGAAAGAGGAGGGGATAAGAGGTGTTAGAATATCAGCACTCTTTAGAAGCCTTCAGCATGGGTATTATGATATTAGTATGTCGTAGTTTAAACTGTAGAAGCTATTACTTGTCTTAATCAGAAATACACGCTCCGCAGATGGCAGCTAGGGGTTTCAGTTACCTTTAACTCTGGCCAACACCAGATGTTTTGCTAATTAGCATAATAAAAGGAGATGTAAGTTGTCATTGGTGAAATTATAGACTTTATAAATAGCATACCAGATTCTAGAAATAGACGCGATGTAATTAGTATCATTCAAAATAAACGGAGTAGCTGTAATATTCTAGAGCACTCCCCTACACGGCATGGGAGAGGTATATGGATCCGGAAGTGCTTCTCTCTTCAGTGTCTTTTGGATTGGCATCAGAGGCATGGTTTGGCAAAAAGTTCCGGGTCCACCCTGGATTCTGAAGGTTCTATTGCTGACAATAACTGAAGCTAACTGAATCCTCCTCTAGAATACTGCTGTGTCTTTGACAAAAGGATTTTTCATACAAAGTGCTATCAGAGCACCTAAAAAATGGAGTTGGGATATTTTTAAGCTATATGACTGTCTTCGTGATGGCTTCATGCTCGAAGCTTGTTTTAAACATCTTCTATATCAATCGTTGTATATGTTCAGCATCGTACTGGCCAGTTGGTTGAGAAATGACTAGTTAATCATGTCACAGCTTCAAGAAGCTCAGGATCTATCTAGCAGCAAACTGAGAGGTGTATTAACAGAAAGCATACAAAGTTACAAAATTTGCATGCATGACATGGAAGGCGACTTTGAAAGAGGAAGACCCGGTGCACTGTTGTCACCTGTGGTCTTCATTCTGAACCACCCTGCCTCCCCGCACCGCATGCCATCTCTTCATCTTACTCTCCATCCCTCTGGCTTTAACCTTATGTTAGCGCTCTTTTGCTACAACTCCACTGGCTTCTCTTTCTGTTACCTTCCTGAACTTGGTATCCTTGCCTTCACTCCCATCTCTTGTGGAGATGTCCGGCGTTCAGGAGAAGGAATCATTTGGGCTCAGGGACAGATCTGAGCATCTCAGGTACAGAATCACCCCAGGAGAAGAGACGTGGAAGGAAGAGAAAGGAGCCAGGTGCAGATTTAGGCTGTTGGGCTGGGGCTGGGTGTGGGTTGTTAGCACATTGGGAGAGTGCACAGATAGAGCGTGGGAATCACGGGGAAAGAAGAGGAGTCGACGAGTCAAGGGGGGAGTGGGGCTGACAAGTGACGGGGGGTAAGGCAGACAGCCATCCTCCCCTCCGTATCTCATGTTCCAGCCTAGTATCAGTTTTCCCTGGACAAGTCTCAAGGCCATTTAAAAAGGTTATCCATTGTCCTCTGTTAGAGGAAAAAGCACCTACCTATCTATTGCTTGGACACCTAGCTCTTTCCAGGACCTGACTTCTCACTGTATTTTATTCCAAGACCTGCATATTCTCTTCTCTTTGCCTGTTGGCCTCATTAGACTGATCTCTCTTCAGAGAGGCTCTCAGAGCTGGTGCTTGAGGCTAACGTCAGAAGGCGGAGCAGGTGGGAAGTGAGCAGAGCAGAGGGCCTTCAGTGACTGAGCGTGGCTCACGCCATTTCTGGAAGAAGAAAGCAGAGAAGCGGCCCACTGATTTGGGATGTGGAACCAGGTCCTGGTTGGATGCGAACAGCCTGTAGGCCCTGCCCAAGGTGGTCTGAATCCCTTTGCTGCTGCAGGCCTCATGACCTCACGACCACAGTGCATGGTGAGGGTCTGAGTGTGTCTAGTTGGAGAGAGAGCGAGCGCTTCTTTTTGCAGGGACCAAACTCATGCCTCTGCGCCTGTATTTTCTCTTGTATGCAGGAGAATTCAATTATTTCCTTTTCTCCCTTATTCATTAAACAAACAGAAAAACCGTTAGGTGCCTGGCATCATGCTCAATGTCGAGATGACACAGTTGAATAAACCCAGTGCCCACCTTCAAGAGTGGCCAGCTTTCCACACACTCCCACCATCGAGGACAAGCTGTCCCTCCTCAGCTTCATCTCCTGAATCTCCTTCCTGAAACACTCGGCATCATAGTCGAAAGAAGAAAAGAATCCAGAGAATGTTGTAGAAATGGACTCTTTTGTTTCTTATTTATAAATAAAACCTACTTCTCCGGGACGTTGACGATTTACAAACTGCTTTACAAAGCACCTTGGCAAAATTTGCTTCGGTTCACCTTGGTCAAACCCGGTGGCAGGTATTGCGGATGTATTTCTCTCGTTGAAATCACTGAGGTTCACCTTAGCCAAGTTTGATCCGATGGACAGTAGCAGAAGGACACTCCCATCGAGTCTCCTCACCCCCAAACTGACATCCCCGCTATGGCAAATGGCAGGGCCAAACTCATTCTTGTGTCCCTGCATTTTCTCTTGTGTGCAGGGGGATTCAATTATTCATTTCCTCCATTTTTCTCCTTTTTCATTAAAACACACACACACACACACAAAACAAAACAAACAAAAAACTGACATGCCTGGCATCATGCCCAGCACTGAGATGGCATTACTTATCATTTATCTGAGCCTCTGTTTCCTTACTGGGCAGTGGTACTGGGAGATATATCAGACCGGCCCATACGATCTTCAACCTCTGGCCCCCTAAACTGGGGCCATGCTCTTTTCTGAAAACTTCTGATAATGACATTTGCTTTAATACACAATATACTTATAAAACATCCTACAGGATTATCAACCTCTGTGACAGCTATCTGCAGACCTCTGCATTTAGGAGCACCAAGCTGAGTGCCAGCAGGTAATGAGATGGGGTCGGGAAAGAAATAGCAAGATTACCCATGTGTTAGTTAGACACTGCTGGAATTTTACAGGGTTTGGTGTTTGTTTTTTCCTTTTTCTTCAGTTCCAACAAATGGATAAAATAGGTAATATTTGACCCATGTTAGAGATCTTAAGGCTAGCGTTGTTAACCAAGTTTTATATAGTCAAACAGCTTGTGAGTAATGTTGCCGAATTAGTATTTGGTTAATCCAACATCATCCAATTAATTTGATAAACCACTGATTAGTATTTGGCCTGGGTCTAGTTGTTGGAATTCCTATTCCAGGGATCTATCTGATATGCAAGATCTCCTGTGTACTACTTAATATTTCAAGGATTACTTAATTCGACAATCTAACACTATTCTTCACACTCCAAAGTCCAGGTGTGATGGTACAAGTGAAATAAGAAATAAATAAATCACCTGTGATCTGCTTGGTTTGCAGGTGCCCATCTACTCCCCTCATTGTCCAGTTCCAAAGTTTCCAACCCCACAACGTGCATACCCCAGAGTCACAGCACATACGACATCACACCCTCGTGCTCGGAGGCTCCGTTCAGACCCTGAAAACTCCCCTCCCCACTCATTCAAGTAAGGAGTCCTAATAGTCTCTTGCCTGATGGATTTAAGTGATGACACATTCACTGGCTGATTGATTTCTACAAAACACATTTACTAAGCTCTCCATCTGCGCCTGGGGCTGTGCTGGGTGATGTACATAAAGATTCTACCTTCAAGTGCCTTAAGGCATTGAGGGATCATAAAGTTATTCATTCAAAAATTGTAATGCCAAATATAAAGTGATAAGCACCAAAGTACAAAGTGATCTGATATATTTAGAGGACAGCGAAGTTATTGCAGATAGGAAGATCACATGATTAATAACAACTACCAGTTTTTTTGCATGTATTATGTGCTTTCCTGTAGGCCTAGTGCTTTATATAAATGGTTCCATTTCATATGCCCGGCAGTCTTATAATAAAAGCAACATTGAACGGTTCATAGGGCACATATTATTCTACGCCTGCATGTGTCAGGCTTTGGGTATACTTGTTTATATGGAGGAACATCATGAAGAAATGATAACTTCAAGAACTTTCCCGAGGCTGCCCAGTGGCCAGAGTTAACCAATATCTGTTTGATGCTCTCTCTTCCCTCCAAATAGTAACATACACACACATGGCTTTGTCAAAAGGACAATAGGGATTCTATAGCTAAGCTTATAGGAGGAAGAGTTAAATGAAATTTGAATTCAAGAAATATTACGTGTCTACAGAGGCAGGCATGGACATCCCATCTGAAGGCCGAGACTTGGGTGGGGGGAGCAGAATAGAGATAAGTATACATATAACAGCATGCTAAGAATTGCGAGAAGTCAGAATGAGACACTATAGGAGAAAGAAAGAAAAAAGCACCCTTAACTGTATTGAAAAGAATCAGGAAAGACTTTTCAGAAGTGACCTCCTTTGCACATAAAGAGGAAGGCGATGGCCGTGCAGGCAGAAGGTACTGGAGAGATTGCACTTTGGAGATGCATAACTTGAAGCTGACGAAAGGATGCTTCATTGCATGCAAGGTATTATTATGTGGATGTGATGAAGAGCATTTAAGATTTTATTAGGAGAGAAAGCTCCATGGCCCCAAAATGCTTAAACTCCAGTGGACTAAATAAAAAGCAAGTATTTTAAAACTACAGCCTGCAGGTTGAAATTCTGCTTATCCCCGGCTTTTGTGAATAAAGTGTTATTGGAACCCAGCTACACTCATTGATTATGGGTGGCCTATGGCCCCTGTCATGTTGCGGCAGCAGAACTGAGTCCTTGTAACATACATGATAATACCCACAGAGCCACATATATTTACACTCTGACCCCTGGACTGGCATTTGCGTCTGTCATCCTGGACATCTAGGGAAGATTTCTGTTTATCTTGTTGTTGTTGTCCTTATTGGGTTTCGTGCGGTGGCTTTTGGCTTGAGTTTTGGGAGGACTGATCATGTAACAATCTGCAGACTGGCTTTGAAAGGCAGATAGAAAGAGATCAATTCTACCATCACTGAGAGAGCAAGTCTACTTTGCTGGACTCAGGGGAACCACAGTGAATAACACACCCGTTTTATCCTAAGGACAACATAGTGAGAGGAACAACAATAATGCTGATGAACAGAACTAGTAAGGAGAGAATGCAGCACAGATAACCACAGTTCAGAGCAAAGTGTTCTGTGTGTGCTCTAGAAGTCCATGAGGTAACATCAGCCTTAATATCTGAGCCAGCTTCTTGGAGGAGGCAGCATTTGAGCTGAGGATGGAAGGATTAGTAGGGTTTCTACAAGAGAGGATTCTGGGAAAGGCATTGCTCTGAGGACAGACAACTATGAGCACATGTTCCTGCCTCTCAGAGCTGCCTTTAGGACCTCAGTGGAATATGTGGGCACAGGAGAGCCTTTCAAGCCACTGTCCAATTCCATGTACAACTTGCTTCACTGCCTTTTGGCCTAGAGCATATTTGCACATTTTGATTTTTTTACATGTGTAGGTATCTCGTGACTAATTCTAGTAATTAAAGCAAAAAGAAGGGGAGGATTCAACCTATTCATCTTTGTTGCCCCATTCAGCAACTTACTAAGTTAAATCTCAGATTCATTGGGGATATGTTTGACGCAGATAGAAAATTGAAAATGTATTTCCACTACATTAAGAAAATGGTCATTTTCAAAATGGATCTCTTTATGAGAAGTAATCAGAATTAGATAAGGATTGAGAGCAAATGCCTGCAATATTTAGATGGTTGCGATATTAAGGGTGATTAATTATCATCTTAAAATATCCCAGGCGATGCTTGCCTCATCTGTTCGCCTGAATCGACCTCTTCCGTACCCATTAGGCTTCTCTTCGGTTGAAATGAGTTTTTAAATGGCCTTGCACACACTGCTGCTTAGCGCATGTGCTTGTGATGAATGGAACACTGCCCTTGGGGATGCTTCTCGCCTGTCGATCGCTGCCACTATGAGAAAGGAGGATCAGGGGCGTGAGAGGCAGACGGACCTGCAATCATATCCTTCAAATTCACTTCTCTTTGGCTCATTTTTTTTTTTTTTCTGGGCTGTTGTAGCAGTTATTTCATTTGGTTGTGGTGAGAACTAAATGAGAAAATAAATACATTAGAAAAATTTAGAAAATGGTACAGTGTCTGACACACAGAGGGAACTCCATAAATGTTCGTTTCTACCTTCCTTGTTCGCATGAATTGATTTCCTTTTAGA
Source organism: Potos flavus (assembly GCA_028534135.1). Lineage (NCBI taxonomy): Eukaryota > Metazoa > Chordata > Mammalia > Carnivora > Procyonidae > Potos > Potos flavus. Next base: position 1,245,159 of record CM052900.1, on the reverse strand, counting down.
ACGTGTCTTGGGGACAGGGGGGACCGATTTCTTTCCTCAAATAGTTGAAAGTGTGTATCCAAAGAAGGAACGGAGCTCTTGTATGTGGTCCCTTTAATGATCAGGAGAAATCCCAAGATGAAGCTGTGTTACACAAGTTCTCTTTACAGAGATAATTCCCAATGATCACTAAGTGCCAGAGAGTAAGAGATGTGTTAATTGAAATCTCATATACTAGGTGCCATCCTAAGTACTCAATCCGCATAACAGCTTTGAGATACAGTCACTAGCATAGATAAGGAGAAAGAGCAATCGCTTTGTCTCCTTCAACATCAGGCACATCAACCCAAATAAATAGGGTCAGAGCAAAATAATAATGTCTGTGTCTCCAACGTATGTCGTACAAAGCAGCGGTTCATTCTAAATAAGGTGCTCATCAGCATCACAAAGGATTTCTTTTTTTAAACACAGGTCAATCAGCAGATAAAGAACCAGATTTGTTAAGCCTGGGAGGACGTATGTGCATGTACATGTTTATAAATCCATGGGGATTTTTGTGTTCACTGGCTGTTTTTCTATGAGAATCATTGATAAAGTGAGTAATGAAAGGACATGTCCAAATTGGACAAAATAAGGTCATGGGAGGACGTAGGTGGACGGTGGGGGGTTGACCATGGAAAGTGGCTCCTGTTACATGGAGAGGTTCAAGGCGAAAAGCATGCAGACTTGTTCTATGCGTTCCCGGAAGAGTCAGGGCCGGCGAGTGTAGGCTGATGAAAGGCAGGTTATAGATGCATCTGGGAAGTCTCACAAGTGACTGTACTGTCTTCTGAAACGACATATTTTGTGTCGACCACACAAAAGCAGGGAAAACACATACTGTGAATGTAGTAGAGACATTCCTGCAGAAAGCATCAGGTGTGGGGGTCAGAAAGGACGATTGCACATGTGCCTTCTAGTTGAGTAAGCCCACAATGTGCTAGGATTGCCACAGAACAGCATCACACTCTGCAAGCTGGATCTTTCCTGAGCAAGCTGGATCTTTTTTTTTTTTAAATATCTTGAGTACAGAGATCCTTCTGTGCTCATCCTCCTTTTTAAAAAATGAGTAATTCTAAACTACCAATATAAAGTTTTGAGAGATAATCATAACCAAATTATTTCTCAAAATGGTATGTTCTTAGGATTAAGATGCCAGATTGTCAGGTCCCTCCCAGTGGGGGAGTGAATACTCCAGGCTTGGCAGCCGGCTGCTGTTTTAAGGGCTGGTGTACATCCTGCCAGGGGCAAGCAGGTAAAACGTCCCCCGGATTAGAGTCAAATAAACGTATGGGGAGAACCTTAGAAGTTGGTAGAAATTTGGTGAAGTAAAGAGCGGCCTGAAGTCAATGACAGTAGCTTTTGTTGTCTCTACCGTGTTAACTGTAGGGGAGGAAAACTGTTGCCTTCTTTCCTTCCAGGTTCTTTGGTTGGTCTAATAATTAGATTGATAAAAGACAGACTAATAGAAAAACAATTTTAATTTCATAACTACAGGAGCCCATAGAAATATGAGACTCAAAGAAGTGAACAAAGCAGGCAGACACGGCTAGACAAAGCAGCGTACATTGTTAAACAAAGAAACGATAAATTTGTGAAAAACCGACAAGACGAAGGTGTTTGGGTTTAGGGTAGTACATTAGTGAAGAAGTAACTGAGTTTGTTTGCCTTCTCGGTTGTATAAACTCCCTCTGTCTTATGGTAAAGATGACTTTAGCGCTGGTACAGAGAGGGGACTTTTCACAGGGGAGATTTATTTCTCATTTTCAGGCGGACAAAGGCCAGAGTGTCCTTCTGGCACCAGCTGTTTCTTTCTTTTTTTTCCCCCCACTTTTTATTTATTTATTTTTTTTTTTTCGTCAGTCGAGTTGTAATCATTTGAACTTTTAACTCACTTGCTGTTTCTTAAATAACTTTAATTCAAAATAATCAGTATGCCAAAGTAGCGTGTTTTGGGGCTATGGCACGTCTCCTCCCCTCCACAAGCAATACTCACATCAGTTTCAGCTGTCTTTTGGATACAAATGATGCATGACCAATTCAAACTTGTAGAGGCAAAAATGGGACTCTTCTCTCGTTGCCCAGAAGGCAGAGACTGGGGGGCCACATTCAGGTACAACGGCAGGCACCCAGAGGACTCACTTTTTCGTCTGTGGCTTCTTCTTCTCTTACCATCTCCCGTGCATTCCCCTCTGCCCACTTGCCTCCACTGGGCCCTCCAAACTCGCATCTCTAAGAACTGTCACCTGAAAGAGACTGGCTCCTACCATCTCTGGAACCACCTTCAAATTTTGTTGATTGCCTCCAACTAACATAGAATTTCATCCTTGGTATGAGAGAAGAATGCATCCCAAAGGCAGTGAAGAGGATGAAGAGGTGTGCTAATCTAAAATAGAGTTGTTCATGATTGACCATCATCTTTATTTCTCCATCTTTCAGGACATTACGTTAAGTGAGGCCAGAGAAGATAGTGAATGGAATTTCTGCCCTGGTAGGAAGAACCTGCTTGTGGACCAGACAGACAAGATTTAATAAAGACATTTTTACTTTCAAGTGGCAGAAATTCAACTAATATAAGACAAACAAACAAACAAACAAACAAAACAAAACACCATCGTGAGTGTATGTGTAGGACTTCCTCTGTTCATAACTAGATACAGTGCCCAAAGGTTCCATGAATTTCTTTCTCTTTGACTTTCTTTAAGATCTTTGGGCCTGACTATGATCACTAATAGCTTCCATGTGGTGACCAAGAGGTTCTTTCTTGCTCAGAGTTCACGTCAACCCTTCCCCCTGGTTCCACATGTGGGGACCTCACACGCCCACCTCGGAAGCAGCTGGCATCCCTGCGGACATGGCACCTTGGTCCAACAGGACCTTATAGGCCAATTGGGGGCCATAGAATTTCTTACGTGACCATGACCATGACAATCTCTTCTACTCGTTCTCAATTCTGGTGTGGGAAAAAAGAGAAGTAACTCATTGATGATAAAGACATAGAAAAAAAATAGGAATCAGAGCCTTAAAAACACAGTAATTATACAAGAACAGAATGATCAGCGAAATTAAACCGAACTGTAATCCATCCATCATATATATTAATGATGACCAAAATAGCAGCAATCAAAATTCTCAACCAACCCAAGACAGTACAGATGACATACTTCAGAACAAAATTATGAGAATCCCAATCATCTCTGATTACGTATGCATGGTAGGAAGTTTGCAATATTGCAGACAAAGCGTTGCATGGCAACCAAATTTTTTGGTTAGAATACTAAATTAGATTCTTCAGGAAATTCTAGTTATGTACTAATTCTAGTTTAAAAATATCAAATATTAGTCACTTTAAAACTAATTTTGGAAGGTTGTGAGAAAATTGGCGATAAACACATTAAAATATTAGTTGCTGGAACTGTGTGTTGTTTTCTATAAAGGACAGAAATAAGGCATGTATGTTTGGATTTTTTGGCAAAGCATAGGATCTAATGGTCTGCCAGTGGACATTCCCACAACGTTATTTGTGCTCCTACTGTTGAAATCGTATGATTTCTACGTACGATTTTGGATCTAAAATTCTACGATTTTAGATCAAATACCAGTGCACCTCTATCATACCCTTCTTCATCCAATCTGATCTTACCTGGACAGGACTGGATTTCAGCTAGAACTCCCAGACTTGTTTTTGGATTGAATATTGACCCCCTACTTGATGTCCACGTAGTCTCCTAACAGCTATGTTCTAAAGTCAATTAGTAAGAGGCACCTCTGTTATCCATTATGCATGTTCCTCCCTAGATAGACTGTAGGTGATTTAACTGAGCTAACTGTTGCCTCAGTTTGATTCATGACAGCGTTGGGGAAGAGGGAGGTAGGTTTCATAGAAGAAGGAGGCCTTTTTATGTCTTGTGTATCATCAGGATCTGAGTGCTTCAGATTCCGGAAAGCAAGCTTAGGATGAATGTGACATCTGGAGGAGGCAAAGAGAAAGAGGACATTCTATCAGCAAATAAAAGGTAGAAAGATGTGGGGACGCCTGTTGGAAATGTAGGTCATAATTTCCTGAGATGATCAGTGGATGAGAGAAGACAAACGTCTGTAGAAAAATGCATGCTATCTATAATATTAAATGATATTCATATTTGGTTGTTTTACATTTTCCAAGAGACTTTCACAACTATTTAAATATAGCTCATGAAACAATTCATTCTCCCAAAGCTGCCAAGTAGGAATTATTTCAAAAGAAAAGAAAAGAGAGAAGAGAAGAGAAGAGAAGAGAGAAGAGAAGAGAAGAGAAGAGAAGAGAAGAGAAGAGAAGAGAAGAGAAGAGAAAAGAAAAGAAAAGAAAAGAAAAGAAAAGAAAAGAAAAGAAAAGAAAAGAAAAGAAAAGAAGACATTGGAGAAGTGAATTAACTTGCCCCAGTTTGAAAAATTCATCAGTGTGGAATCAGAATTCAAGCATACCCAGATCCCAAATAACTGCTCTCTTGGCCATGCCACTGTAAATCCTGTGCTTTGAATAATGAAAACACAGGAGAAGATGAAGAGATGACTATGATGTTTTGAAAATAACAGGCAAGATTTTAACTAGACTTAAATGTATCTGGACTATACACCTAGCTAAGACAGGGACTACAAGTGTTTCTTTAGCAGCTATGCATTTAGTGCTTTGCATTTACTATGCATTTAGTAAATGCTATGCATTTACTAGACTGTAAGTCAGATAAAAGTCACAGCACTGCCTGCATATGGCAGATATTCCATAAATGTGTGAAATTAATAATTCAAAAATGGATCATCCAGTGTCAGTGACAAATAAATGATCACTGACTTAAGTTGAATTGATAATCTTATGGACACCTGTGGGGAGGCAGGGTATGAGATGAAGGTGGACCTTAAAGAGAGATCAAAGTTATTGATTATCTTCTAGAACTTGGTTTGGGCAGTAGGTATAGGAGTGTTCATTGTCTTATTTATAAAAATCACATATACGTATACATTATGTATAATCGTATAATAAATGACAATATAAAATTAAATCATTTTAGAAAGGGAAGAAGGTTTGAAGATTGAACAGCAGCAAAGAGGGCTATGCTTGACCAAATGGTGTGCCACAAACCCGAAGCTTGATTGATACGGTTCTGAGTTTCAGGAAAAAAATAGAGAGGAATGTGACATTCTTTAAAAAAAAAAAAAAACATGTATTTGATAAACTATACAGCACTAAAAATTTCTGAGTCCATATTATGTGTGAAAAAGTTTCATGAGAGCCAGGTACCTAAATATGATGTCATTAATTGTAAAAATGTGGGAGGATGGTACTGACCCTGTGTCTAGAGAGCTACTCCCACAAAATTCTTTTCCAGGATGAAATATGTATTTTAAATAATTTCTCCTTGTATATTCTCAACCAAGTTGTCCCTTAGGTACGGCTTTCCCCTTTGCTCTTGTAGTATGCTCTGAAAGATGTCCTTTAGCTCTGAAATATGTCCTTTAGCTACAGACTGATGGTCCATGATCATCTTAGAGGCAGGTCGTCGTAGAAATTTGTCACAGTTATGCCTGAAGGCAAGAAGTCTTTGTATAGATAAATTGGAGAGTCCGTCTAATGTTAATTCTCATTATTGATTTACAAGGCTTACTTTGCTGGTATTAGGACAATTTTTTTTTAAAGTACTTACTGTGACTATCCCTATAAAACAATTAGCCACGAGCCATCTCTACAGATCATCCTCTGTAGCTACAGTTTGAGTATTTCTCTAGCCAAGCTTTTACAACTATTATGAAAGTCACCGGGCATTTGCCCTCAAAACTGGTAGCTATTAATCTAGCCACCCTCTAAGGTTTACAAGAAAGTTGCCGATCTCACTTGCTCTGTCCCTCCTTGAACGCTACATGCTACACACTCTGGTCATAGAAATCGGCTCTCAGTCTCACAAACAGAGACTCTGTTAAGCTTCTCTGTCTTTGTTAACATGATCCCTTCCCCTGGAATGTTCTCTCTATGTTGACTGCCTCACCTCTTCGTCTTTCAAGACTAAGTGTAAGTACCGTGTTCTTCCTACGGACACTCTTCTCCCACCCAGACCATACCGACCTCTTCTGTGGTAGTCTGCATCTACTGGACATTTGTGCATCAAAACACTAAAGCCCTGCTTCCCACTGGGTTATTTGTAAGTGTCCATTACCATCACTAGATACAGGAGCTAGAAAGAACAATTAGCAATTCCTGTTTCCCAAGGAAGTACAAAAATGATTGAGAAATAAAAATAAAAAGTAGATGGATAAAGATAAAAAATCAACTTTTTTACAAATAAAATCTCATTGGAGAATGTGGCTTCATAACTGGTCAGAGTAGATTCAGAAATACTTGAAACTTTTTTTATTGAATGTCATCCTAATATCAGACTTTCCTATGTCTTTCTAGAAGTTTCTTTGTCTTCCTGAATTTTTATCTTGAGCCTATTTCCACCTGAGAGCAGAGAACTCAGTCCTGGAGGTTCCATATAGATTTAATCCAATAAAGTAAAAATTTTGTCACCTTATAGCCCCTTACCAGTCCCTGTGGTTGATTTTAATGTTTGGGGAAGGCCTATGTACATCAGTGACCAAGGGAGGTGTCCATCTGGTCCCACCTATTGAAATGTGACTGCATCTGCATCAAAACCCAGGAGGAATAGTTTACTCTGCCTCCTCTGACATGTCTATTCATCCTGATAATTTCTATTTTTTCCCATCTTATCCGTTAGCTCTCCCAACTAGTTTTGATCTCAGCAATGCTCTCTCTCTGAGCCCGGAACATTCATTTGGGTATTCTTCTCTCCCATTTTTTTTTTTTTTTTTAAGATTTATTTATTAATTTGCCAGAGAGAGAGAGCGCACAAACAGACAAAGTGGCAAGCAGAAGGAGAGGGAGAAGCAGGCTCCCTGCTGAGCAGAGAGCCCATCTCTGGGCAGGACACTGGGATCATGACCTGAGCCTAAGGCCCTCGCTTAACTGACTGAGCAACCCGGGCGTCCCGTCTCCTCTCCCATTCTGAGGCTGTGGAAAATTCCTGGGGCTCTATCTGGTCTTTCTTGACTATACATGCCACAATAGACAGGAATCACCCCCATTCTTATTCTGTAGTTGCCACAATAGGAGGACTTCCATTTGAAAATATAACAAGAAGCAAGAGACAAGTCCAATTTATGCTTGGGTCCCCCAGTCTGTCTACTTTCCATCACTTCATCGCTGGGGTATGATGAGATGGGAGAAGGTCCCTGATACTACATCTATAACTCTTGTGTTTTAAATATTTTCAGCTATTGGTTCAGCATCAGTGACTTTTATCTCATTTCATGAGGAGGAAAACAAAAACGAAAACAAAAGAAAAACAAAAAAGGAAAGGAGTCAGAAAAAAAAAAAAAGATTTTTATGAGCCTATTGTTTATGCTAGTAAACCACACCCTTGGAAGCCTGAAGTCTAGAATCACAGAAGCCTCACAGTCAAGACTGGACTTTTTGTTCTCTGTATCTGACTACATTGATCCTCCCTTACAACAATTCTGAACTGTTAATTATCAGTGGATCCATTTAGAAAGGATTCAAGCCTTAACGGACATCTAAAACTGTCATACTTCCTGAAATTGGGGGGAATGCATGCATGACAGAGGCTTGGAAAAAACCGTGAAACTGGAGATCATGCTGTGTCCATCATATCTGCAACCATATCACATGGTCCGAGGCCCAGCTGAAAATCCTCCCACATTTCTCTTTGCCTGGGAAGGAAATCCAGTCCTCTCTTCATGGAACACAGGGATTTTCCTGATCTGGTCTCTAACCTCTTCTACCACTTCGGTCTCATACCTCACCCTCCTGCCACTGCAAACCACAGAATTTTCGGCAGTTCCTTATGTCTGAGCTTGAGTTTGGCTTCACAAACCATAAGAGACTCTTGACTATGGGGAACTAGCTGAGGGTTACTGGAGGGGAGGGGGATGGGGGGATAGAGTAACTGGGTGAAGGGCATGAAGGAGGGCACCTGATGGGATGAGCACTGGGTATTATGCATCTGATGAATCACTACATTCTACCCTGAAATTAAAAATACACTATATGTTAACTAACTTGAACTAAAATAAAACCAAAATAATAAAATTATTTCCCCATCATTATTTGACCATATCCTATGTATCCTGGAAGACTGAACTTTGAAAACACCACCCCAGAAATCTTTCTTGGTCCACTTCTCCATCAAAGGCAAGAAACCCTCACTAGAAATCTTCAGGCCTGGTGCCCAAAGCACACTGATCCTTGTTATTTTCTGCTCTATAATTACTTCTGTAACTGTGTTTACAACACTTTATTACCCATTTATCTGCATGTCAGTTTTCTCAGTGGATGGAAAGCTGTTAAATACCATTCTTCTCATTTTTGTTTCCCCCAGCCCTAACACTGTATTTGAAATATAGATCAATGTTCTTCTGAAAGCAGTTTGCATAGTGATAGCCCATAAAAACTAGTCAACACATGCAGAAAATTAAGAAATAAACAAGTTTGGCACAAGGCCCATAGGTTGTAGGGAAACGCATTATGTTAATAATGGTTTATATCTGCATTAACAAAATACCAGATTGCTAGTATTGCATTGCACTGTGGACTATTATCTATAGAAAAACAAACCTAATTGAACAACATCCCTTCATTTTTCCTGACTTGAAATTAATAAGAACTGCGAGTAATCAAGACTGCATTAAAGATCAAAATTGTGTATTTGAATCGGAATTTCAGACTCTACTAAACATTTGCATGGAAAGAACAGCTAGATAGGAAGAGGATCCAGATATAAAAATAGATCATAGACTTCAAACACAGAGGGGATAATATTGAACCTCTAGACAGGAGATTTTGATTCGAATGTCTCTGTTTTTACCACTTCAGCCAAGAATTTCATCTCTCTAGCTTTTATTCACTCAATCAGTCATTTATTAGTCATACAGCTATTGAGTATATGTCTAAAATATGCCAGGCATTGGGCTGGGATAATACCAATAATGGGATTTTGATTAATGACTTTTATAACAGTAACACATCATAATTTACAAAAACAGCATTTTCATGGTTTATCTCATGTAATAACCACAGTGCATCTATAAATGTGTTATTTATATTATCATCTGCACATTATCAAGGAGAAAACAGACTCATAAAACTAAACGACTTTCCCATTATCATGTTTTTGGTTCGTGCCAGAGTTAGGACTTGAACTCAAGTCCTTTTGCTTTTTCTTTGTGCGTTTGTGTGTTGGGTAGTTCTGCGATTCCTTTACAAAATGTCTCATTAACATCTCCTATTATCCAAACACTTATTTCATCCTTCCTCTCTACCTCCTTCCCTCTTACCCCTCCCTCCTCCGTTTCAAGAATATTTCCTGAGCGCCTACTTTGTTCTAGGACCTGGTTAGATATCCATCATCATTCAATGACTCAATAGCCATTGAGCATTGATAGGAATACTGCTGGCCATCAAGTGTATACCTACAATATATGACACAAATTCAGAAAAAGTTACAGTCATCTATCTCCCAGAATATGAAAAAAGATAGAGAATATAAAGCAGCCGTTTGGGGGAAAATGATGATTTTAAAATGCTTTCATTCAAAATGTTGGAGCATAATAGAAGACGCTCCTGGCAAAATAGCTCGCACCGTGTTGCATCCCATTTTGAAAATAATAAGCAATGATGTGGAAGTTCTCATGTTTTTACTTTGCTGGATGAAAAAACAAGCTGGTATGAAAATATAGTATCAGTTCTCTGTTAGTTGGGTTTTGTTTTTGTTTTTGTTTTTTAACAAAAACTGTATATTAATTTATTTGGTTTTGTTCTCCAACCACAAATAGTATTACATGGAATTTTTAGAAATCTGGGGAAAATCAGAAAAGCACAAAGAAGGAACCAAAATCTCCTTTACACTCAGAGAACAGAGATGACTCCCGATAGTGACCTGGGCTGTGCCGTTCTGTCTCCTCTGTGTGCAGAGGAGACCTCTGCTTATATTAGCATATATTACAAAGTTAGTGTCACGTTCTGAACTACCTCTAAACCAGCCTTTCTTACTAAGTACTATGTATCCTGAATTTAAAATATATATTTTTATGATTCTTTGCAATGAGACTTTGGAATACTGATCCCTTTGTTGCAATACTGATCCCTTTGAAATACTGATCCTCATTGCTGCCTTTAAAGGGCTCTGGTCTTCAGTTCTGGAAACTCATGCCTTGGTCCCAAGTCCACTAGTCTGTGGTTGCTCTGGGCAAGTCCCTTCATCTCTTTAGATATCTGTCTCATCCTCTGCATAAAAAGAGGTAGTACCTTCCAGTGCTAGTATTCTAGAATTTCCTAACTCTCCACAAGGGCAAAGCCTTTCCTCGGTGCCATAGTGGAGGCTGGGAGCCTGTGGAGAAGAGCGAGGCTCTGCACATCCCAGTGACGTACAGTTTAGAAGTGCGGAAGGTGAGCAACAAGAAGATAGCAACAATGAGCAACAATTACCAACACCAAGTAGGTATATCTACCGCCAGAACTTTGCTTCTTGTCTGTGCCTCCCCAGAATCTGGGCACACCCACCAGCAGGGAGTGACCATGAGCTTTCCCACTGGAGTTGAACCCCTTGGGCCATACGTCCGCCAATCCTTAGCAACAAGTGAGTATTTTCCCCAGCAGAATGGTTATTCATAGATTTCATGACCCTTCGATCTTTTTGTTGCCTTTATCTTTCAGGCGCCTCTGGCTATCTTTCTAAAGTCTTATAAAGAGAAAAACGATTTCACTTGGTCAGCTGGGATAATAAATGACTTTTTCCAAGGATTTATAAAGGTCCAAACAGAAGGGACTTGTAGCCCCAAAACCCAAACTTAAAGATGCTTTTTCCACTAATGTCTCTGTGGTTTTGACCAGGTCATTCAACTTCCTGAGGGGCAGCATCATTCTGGGGTACAGCACAAGTTGAGAATTGAGTGGATGACGGTACTGTGTGAGTTTGAGAAATTCACTTAACATCTCTGAGCCAAATCATAGCATATTATATTATGATAAGACATGGACTAAATAAGCCATTCTTATTATTTTACTAATGCTGTCTGTGTCCTTAGAGCCGTCTTCCAGGCTCTTTGAGACATCCCCACTACCTCTCTGACTCATCCCCCACCCTCTCCCATGCCTTACCCTCTTCAGCTACACTGGCCCGCCTCCATGTGCCCCTCATTCGTCCCTGGCTTGTAATTCCTCATTCCACCTGGCAGGACTGGTCTTTCCCCAGGTCTTCGTTTAGGGCTTACTTACCTTTAAATCCTTGCTCGGTTTTCACATCCTCAGAGACTCTTCTTAATAGCTCTACCCCAGCCCCGAACCATCTTAAGTCACTCTCTTTCTCATGACTTGTTAAAACTTTTCCTCCTGCGTATATCACTGTTGAAAGATAACTTTTGACTCTAAATATGTGGTATTTGGTGCTCTTCCTGTCTATCCACTAGATCAAGAGCACATCCCGTGAGAGCAAGGAACCCCAGCTGTATCCACTAAACTCAGCACAGTGCCTGGCACCAACTAGATGCTCAGTAAATATTTGGAAAATAAATGAGGGAAGGAAGGAGGGAAGAATAGAAGAAAGAAAGCAAAAATGGGAGGAAGATTGGAAGAGGAGGTTGCAACATTGTTTTTTCATGTGTGAGGTAATCCACAAAGTGCTTTGCTGGTGTTTCTCTGACACTGAAAGGTAATTCACACAGGCTCCTGGGCTGTGGGGTTCTCACTATCCTGAAGCAGCCTATGGCAAGACTTTCCATTTTGTTTGGAAAGAACTTGAATCTTAAAGTCATTTCCCTCTTGCATTATAATTACTTATATATCCACTTGTGCTATTTTAAAATACATTCACCACCTTGCCATCTCTTGCTCACGATGCTTCAGGAAGAGGCTCAGGGTCTGTTCTGTGGACTCGTCTTGTGACGGCAGTCCTCTATTCCCCAGCGGGAGGAGCCTATCCATATGATGGAAGTCTGCCAAGCTCCCAGGGGAGGGTTTATTTTGTAGACAGCATGCCCTGTTCTAATATTTTTCTAAATACTACTGACTGTGTTTGTGAAGAGGATGGATCGAAGGGCAGAAAGAAAACACTGTGAATGGGACTCCTTTCCAGCAACCATTGTTCACAGATGCATAAATAGAGGATGGGAATGTTGACATCCTAGATCTTAATTACTGAAGAATAATTTTTCAAAGTGCATGCTTCTTTTACACCTGGGCTGAATGCTTGCATACTGTTAAAATTCTCTCTTTTGCTTGAGGTATTTGGATGAGGGGCTCATATATGTCTAAATGTGCGTCATCGATCATTGGGACTGGTGTTGTCTGGTGTTTTGGAAAGTGCAAGCGCGAGGAGCTGAGACGGCTGGCAGGGACCCCGTAAGGAACTCAGTTCCTACCAATAAAATAACTTTTGTTTCTGTTGTTTCAGTCTTCCTACAAGCCTCAGAATTCCATGTTTCTAAGTGTTTCCTTATTGCAACTCATAAACTCTCAGCAGCGCAGAGGGATTCGGGCAACCCAGAGGCACAGAACTGGGAAAGTCCCACTTGTGACTGGAAATACGACAGCATCGGACAGTGCCGGAGGCAGACATTAAGTGTGCAGCAGGCTTCCAGTCCTTGAAATATGAACCAATCACACAAGCGCGACAGCTTGCCAGTGCCTGTCTGCCTACACTAGAGGGGTCTGGGTAGGGGGGAAAGCAAACATCAGACAGGTTCAGCACACTGTGCCATAACCCACCGCCTCTGCTTAAATAGGATGTCGGCCTCCGTGCGGCTATCACACAGTTGACTATCTCCGAGTACTTTGATATTGCTCATCAACCTCCTTCCTCCCTCCTTATATTTTCTCCTTTTTCCATTCGTCTTTCTATAAGCATTAAATACATAATTTTCAAAACCACCATGATCTCCAATCTTGCACTTGGACTACCCAATTAAGAGATGGGGTTGCTAACTGATGAGGCATTCACATAGCCTCAAAATATCCCCGCACTTAACTCAGTAATCACAAAGGCGAAATAGTATCTTCATGTTGGAATAAACTAGAAAGCATCACTTTAACTACTCGACCCACACTACATCACCACTGTTGGGAGAGACCTACACGATGTGCCTCTGGGAGGGGCGGCGTGCTGTTCCTGGTCCATTACACGCTGTCTAAAACTATGCAATCCAAATCTATCAAACAGAAATAGTAAGTAGTAAAACTAAAATTGAAGGGCATTCTACAAAGTCATTGCTGTGTACTTCTACAAAAAAGTCAAGGTCAAGAAAAGAACAATAAAGGGTTGGGACAGTTCCATTAAAGAAGATGAAGTGGAATTAACACCTAAATGCACCATGTGGTCCTGGATTGGGTCCCAGACCAGGAAGCACGGGTAAAAAGGACATTATTGGGACAACTAATAACAATTAAATTCCATAATAGCATTGCATCGGTATTAAATTTTCTGATTTTAATCACTGTATTTCAGGTAAGAAAGAGAAGGTTCTTGTTCTTTAAAAATACAGAATAGGGACACCTGGGTGGCTCAGTCAAGTTACACGTCCAGCTTTTGATTTGCACTCAGGTCAAGATCTCAGGGTCGTGACACCGAGCTCCCTGTAGGGCTCCATGCTGGGCGTGACGCCTGCTTGAGATTCTCTCTCTCCCTCTCCCTCAGCCCCTCCTCCCCCTAAAAAAATACAGAATAAACTGGTAATAAAGGAGCAGCCTTCAAATTACCTTCAAATACTTAGAAAAAAATTATATGTATATAAAGAATCTATGAATTACATGATTAGGATAATTAATGAACATTTAATCTGGATCATGGATTAGACAGTAGTATTATGTCAATAGTAAATTATTAAATTTCCTGATTTTGATCATTATACTTTTTTTTTTTTTAAGATTTTATTTATTTATGTGACAGAGAGAGAGATCACAAGTAGGCAGAGAGGGAGGCAGAGAGAGAAAGGGAAGCAGGCTCCCCGCCGAGCAGAGAACCCGATGCGGGGCTCGATCCCAGGACCCTGAGATCATGACCCGAGCTGAAGGCAGAGGCTTTAACCCACTGAGCCACCCAGGCACCCCATGATCGTTATACTTTTATGTATATTTGATTCAGCTCTGCCATCTTGCTACACTGGACCTTGACTCACTGCAATGACTTTGTCACAACTAATTGGTTAGAAACTGGATCTACTGAAAATTCTTTTACCTCTCCTCTCTTATTGAATAAACATTAGAAAAAAATTAAAAAGCAAAGAGAAACCATCTACTGATGAGCACTGAGAATTATCTGTGTGATGTCTGGACTCAGGTTTACTAACTCTGCAATTTGTTGCCTGAAACGTTGAGCTGGTTTCTATAGTTTTATGTGCCTCGGTTGTCCCATCTCTGAAATGGGAGTAATAGGCACTGACTATTTTTTGTTGCTATTTACTGGTATTGACACTACGTGTAAAGACCAGAAAATAGTGCTTTATATTTCTTGGTGTCACTGTTTTGCTGCCTTGCATTTGGCCCCGTATTTCCCACCTGCCCTTCTAGATTCACTGTTTCACGTGAATCTGTTTCTGTCTGTTTCACGAGGGGCTTTATGAACACATGCATGGGCTCTCTTGCCATCTCAATTCAGAAACAGCAAAGCAAAATGCAGGTGTCAATTGAGGGAACATTGGACACCCGTTCTCTCCTTCAGAGCTATCTTTGGATTGTGTCCCTATCTTAGGCAAAGCTCCTGTCAGGTTCTTGTGACTCTCTCCTGGCCCTTTCGGGTTAGAAGAGGTAAGAGATCCCGACGTGACACTCCCACAAGGTTTTACTAACCCTGCTGGTTTTCTCTAACCTTGTCCCACGCCTTTGTCAAGGGCCCCCTTATTAAACTTTCCTCAATTAACTTGATTGAGGGTGACATCTGTTTCTTGCCAGGACTCTGACTGACATACATTCCATAAGTAAAGATTTTCAATATTTATGCATTCATTTATTCACTCACCAAATATTTATCGAATATCTTCAGTGTCAGACACTGTTAGAGGTCCTTTTGAGATTTTGAGAATAAAGTTGATTTTGATATTTTGAGAATAAAGTTGCCCCCATTCTCTCTTTATCCAAAGGTGATATAATCCTAACAAAAGTTCCTTAAGCAAACTTTTTATACATTCTACACAATGACTAATCCTTGTCTCAGAGATTAGCAGGAAAGAGAAAGACAGATTTGTAAATGAGAAATATCGATGCAGGACAAATGGCACAATGGGGGCAAAATATGGTGAGGGCACTGGGACTGGGGTTTGATTGACCTCGGGGTTCAGAGGATGGGAGTAAAGATATGGACGAATGGGCAGTATTTTATCAGATAGAGAAGAAAAAGCGTATCTTTGTAGAAGAAACATCATGGAGCAAAAAAGAAGGGTAAATTCAGGAACTGGGGAGAAAAATCACATGGCTGAAGAATATAGTATTGCCCTGGGGAAGTGAAGTGGGGATTTTTTGATAAGGTAGATTGAGGACATTTCATAAATACCACATATTGTGTAACTATTGGAGTTAAGTTAGGTGCTAGAGATGTAACATTGGTGAGATAAACATGATCCCTGACCTCATGGGGATGATAAATGCATCATGACCAAAACAAAGAGGTAAACAAACAAACGACTATAATTATAAATTCTAATTTTTCTATGAAGAAAACAACTAGAACTAAGATAGAGTTCAGTGGGATGGTTTGGAGATGATTCTGAGGAAGGCAATATCTGACCCATGATCTCTGAGGCAAAAGTGTTAGCCATGAGAATAATTGGGAGAAGAAGCTAGCAGACAGAAGGAACAGTGTGTGCAAAGGTCCTGAGGTAGAAACAAGATTCAAGAATTGTTGATGTTTGGATTTAGTGACAGGGTGCACGAGATGCCGGGGCAGAAAGGGGTAGCAGTCAGGTCATAGGGGGCCACAACTCTAGGCTTGAATTTATTCTAAATATAAGAGTAACACTGACAACAAAGTTGATGATAATAATAAAGATAAAGTTTATTGAGCTTTTACTTTGTTCCTGAGGCACTTATGTTGGTTTACTTGTTTATTTGTCACAAATATCCAATGGGAGGAATACTACCATAGCATTCATTTCACGGATACACAAACTGAGGCACCGAGACATGGAATAATTTGCTCAAGATCACACGGATAGTAGCATGGAACCAGTAGTGTGTTTTTATAGAAGACAAACCTAATTTTATTTATTTTTAAGAACCCATTTCCGACTGCCATGTTGTAAAATACCAGAGACGGGCCAGCAGGCAGTGTGAAGAATAATTAATGACAATAATCCAGGAGGAAGAACAGGATAGCTTGCACTAGGACTTTGGGAAGTAAGATGGAAAGAAGAAGATGAGTCTGAAATGTCTTTTTGAGATGAAATTAACAATACGTTTTAAGGCATTAAATGTGGGCGACAGGAGGAAATCGAGGATAATTTGAGTATTTCTTACTTGAGCAATCACATGGAAAGATCCATTTCCTGAGTTGGAGAATGCTAGAGTAGAGACAGATTGGGAGGCTAAGGGAACCAAGAGTTCAAGTTTAGACCTATTGTTTTTTATGCTGTGGTTGGAAGCAAGATGGTTCACCAATCAAGACACCATCCTATGTAGGGCAGAGGCAGAGGCCAAGGCAGATGGTAAATGGATGGGACTCTCGCTGGGCACATAGGGCACAAAGCTTCAAAAGGCAGCAGTCTCAACTCTTTTTCTCCCCCCCCCCCCAACACAATGCAGATTATGTATGATATGTCAAGGACTCTAGGAGAAGGCGATGGGTTTTGCACACAGCAGGAGGCACCTGAGAGCTGTAGTCTAGTGCTGTCCAGGCAGATAAGAAACCAGGAAATCTGCCCAAGGGCAATATGGCCCCAGTCAACAGGCTGGGATTTGGACCAGGGCTGCAGGCTTTCGCTGCGGCTCTGCAAACAGCAAGCCAGAGGGACTAGAACCAAAGTAGCTTGCTCTCCTTGGGAACATGGCACAGGGGCAGAAATCTGTGCCTCAGGGGACCCATTACTCAGAGAGCCTCCCTGGAGCATGAGAATCTGCATCCAGCTAGCTGGACGTCTCTGGGTCTGGCCTGGACCCTGGAATTCACACTGAGTTGTAGAAGTGAGCTTATCAGGGAGGCCCTCCTTGAATACACGCACAGCTATATATTTACATTCCCCCCCCCCACGGGTTTCCCCTGAGAATGACATTCTTCACACTTCACTGCAATTTCTTGCAACCTGGCCAGATCGTAACTTCTGCGAGGATGAGATTTTCATTGCTGTCTCCCCAGCTCATCGCTAAAGTCTGACAGAGAGTAAGCGCCCAGCGAACACCTGCGAAACGTGGATGCTAAGTGGATATAATCTCGCTAGAACTCTGATTCCGATATATTATCAAATAAAGGTGTTGGTACCCAA
>CM052900.1:1188687-1227130 GCA_028534135.1 Potos flavus | reverse complement strand
AGATGAGGCCTTCTTATAAGAACACCAGGAAACCCAAAGAAGCTTTGCTCTCATAACGGGCAGCTCACTACCTTACAAGGCAGTTAATCTCATTTTTGAAATGGTCTTGTTGGAAATAATGGGGATAGTAGTCAGAGAACCAGCTTTCATCAGTTGGTAATTACTGGCCCAGGAATTGTGCCACTGCCATCCTGAGACCAGCCCTGTCAGGCAGAAATGGTCCCCACCCTGCACTAGAGTTGTGCAGACTGAAATGAAACCAGATGATGACGTTTTCCTCAGAATCCACAGCTCCTCTGTCCCGGGACCCGCTTCTCACTGCATCCTCTACTAAGCCGGTTCTAGCACACTCCCTCTCCTTGTGCTCAAACTTTTTCACTGTAACTCTCTCATCCACTTTATAGACCTTCCTTTCCTTTTGACATGTATCCTGTCAGGATTTCCAGATCCTCTATCAACCTTATCACTGTCCTCTGGACACATTTTTGTCAAAGTCCTTTCTAAAGTGAAGTGCTCTGAATTGGATCCAAGCGCTTTTGTGTTAAGATAAGGAGCTGAATTTTCTTCTTAAAAGTGATTGACTTTCAAAGAAGCGCACTAAGCAGATTTGCAATCAGGGAAGGTCACTTTCACAACACAATGGGAAGGGGCCTGGAGGGGATCCAGCTCCCGCAAGAAAGGGGCACTTTGATGGTCATTGAATCAGTGTGGACTCAAGATGATGGGAACTTACAGCAAGGGCTTGACGATAGAGGCAATAGAGAGTTCTTTCTCCATTAAATGGGTCCTAACCTACTCATTCTTTTTTTTTTTAATTAACATATAATGTATTATTTGCCCCAGGGGTAGAGGTCTGCGACTCATCAGTCTTACACAATTCACAGCACTCACCATTGCACACACCCTCCCCAACGTCCATCACCCAGCCACTGCCTCCCTCCCACCCTTTCCCCTCCAGCAACCCTCAGTTTGTTTCCTGAGATTAAAAGTCTCTTATGGGGGCGCCTGGGTGGCTCAGGTTAAAGCCTCTGCCTTCGGCTCAGGTCATGATCTCAGGGTCCTGGGATCGAGCCCCGCATCAGGCTCTCTGCTCAGTGGGGAGCCTGCTCTCCCTCTCTCTCTGCCTGCCTCTCTGCCTACTTGTGATCTCTCTCTTTCTCTCTGTCAAATAAATAAATAAAATCTTTTAAAAATTTAAATAAATAAATAAATAAATAAATAAATAAATAAATAAATGTCTCTTATGGTTTGTCTCCCTGCCTGGTCCCATCTTGTTTCATTTTCCCTCCCTTCCCCCCATGATCCCCTGCCCTGTGTCTCAAATTCCTCATATCAGAGAGATCATATGATAATTGTCTTTCTCTGATTGACTTATTTCACTTAGCATAATACCCTCTAGTTCCATCCACATCATTGCAAACGGCAAGATTTCAGGGTTTTTGATGGCTGCATAGTATTCCATTGTATACATATCTTAGTCCCCTTTTCACCTTCTGATAACCAAGGTCTGATTAATTCTTGTCATTTACACTACTGATGCCTGGATCTTTCATTCAATATGAACAAAAGGGTTTACAACCCAAAACCATAAGGACCATAAGAGGAGTCATGAAAGGCCGTCCCCTAAGACTATAGGTGATGCCATCTGGGAGCTGATGGATGTAATATTGCTTGATAATATTACCTCTACCTTGTTGTTATTCAGCCTAGGTGCTGACCGTGTTGTTTTTGGGGAAGGAATGGAATCG
The DNA here is from genome assembly GCA_028534135.1 of Potos flavus. Lineage (NCBI taxonomy): Eukaryota > Metazoa > Chordata > Mammalia > Carnivora > Procyonidae > Potos > Potos flavus. Next base: position 1,225,382 of record CM052900.1, on the reverse strand, counting down.
GAGGGCTATAAAAATGCTATTCTAGTAAAAAGGGTTCCTCACATACAAATTCATCTAGATACGTGACCTATGGAGGTGTTTGCATCCATAAATGTAAACACTCAATTATCTACCCAGACATTCTTCTACATATAAACACACAAAATTATATTTGTTCCTATATATGCCTGGGACACACATGGCCTTCATGGAGAATTGAGGGCTGGCTACCAGGCCTTTCACTTGGTCCCCCAAGAATGAGAGAGTTTTAATGATTATAAGGCAAGGACAGTCTGTCCACGCAGCCTTCAGGTTGAAGAATAGAGTTTGAAGATTTTATTTTTTTAAAGGTTTATTTTTTTATTTTAGAGAGAGAGAGAGAGAGAGCACAAGCAGGAGGGGCAGAGGGAGAGAGAATCTCAAGCAAACTCTGTGTTGAGGGCAGAGCCTGATATGGGGCTGGATCCCACGACTCTGAGATCATGACCTGAGCCAAAACCAAGATTCCGATGCTTAACCAACAGCACCACTCAGGCACCCTATAGAGCTTGAAGATTTTAGTGTCCGGTAGGGGGAAGTGGGTCTTTTTGATTTTTTTTTTTTTTTTTAAGACACTGCTCTTTGATTTTTTAGTTTGGAAGCATTATCTTTAGAAACTCTATGAGGCTGATGCAAAAACTGGCCTTGACTTTTCCAGACATTTCTTACATTGAGATGGGGCCAAGGTGGCGCCAGGTTGAGGCTGTTTGCAGCTGCCTACGTGCAGGCGAAAAGGGGACTTCTACGTTCTACGTGCCCCAGCCCAGGCAAAGCAGCGTCTGCTAACGCAGTCTTAGGATGAACGTCCCGTGGTGCCTGGCACGCCCCTCAGAAAGTTGCAGTGACTTGGGATTTGAAGATTAGCCTTTCTTCCCTTTTTCCCTTTTTCCTCAGTTGCTCACTGTCCCTCACAACTGGCCTCTGTCCCTGCTGTGTCCTCGACACACATGCTTCTGTCTGGAGCTCCCCTAATATACCAGAGCCACTGCCTACCAATCCTTGCAGCCAACGCATTTATCTAAATGCTCCCTAGAGATGCAACTAAAGTAGACCCCATATTGACCAATTCAGACATGCATTTGCAAGATTTCTCACATACTTAAAATGCAGGAGAACGAACTAAACCGAAAACTAACAGAAGGTCATTATTGATTTATTCTAAGAGGAAAATTCCTAGGGATTTCCTGTTATAACCATCCATAAAATCAGAATTACATGTTGCAGTGTTTAACAGGCCTTGGATAAGATACTCAGCAGTGTAGGAAAAATTAAGTTATAAGCAGAACTTTGCCAAGGAAAGCAGACAATGTGATTCAGATATTCTGAGTTTAGAACAATAAAAGTTTGCAATAAAATGGTTTCTTGTGGGGCGCCTGGGGGGCTCAGTTGGTTAAGAAGCTGCCTTTGGCTTAGGTCGTGATCCTGGGATTCTGGGATCGAGCCCCACATCAGGCTCCCCGCTCAGCAAGGAGCCTGCTTCTCCCTCTCCCTCTGCCTGCTGCTCCCCTTGCTTGTGCTCGCTCGCTTTCTCTCTCTGTCAAATAAATAAATAAAATCTTTAAAAAAAATGGGTTCTTGTTTGGCTCTTTGTTTTTTGTTTGTTTTGTTTTTTAAGATTTTATCTATTCACTTCAGAGAGAGAGAGGGGGAGGGAGAGAGCGAGCACAGGGAAAGGAGCAGAGGGAGAGGGACAAGCAGACTCCATTCTGAGCGTGGAGCCAGATGCGGGTTTCGATCTCAGGACCCCGAGATCATGACCTGAGCCAAAGCCAAGAGTCAAACACTTAACGCTTCACCCACTGAGCCACCTGGGTGCCCTGGGTTTGACGCTGTTTAAAAAAATACTATGCAACTGTCAGAAAAAATACAATGTCTGACAAAAATGATTTTGAAACCCAGCTGGGATTGTGACTAGTCATGTGACATTGGATAATTTCTTTAAATATATCACAGTTTCTTCTTTGAAAAATACAGATCATATTCAGTTAAGAGGCTAGTTATAATGATGATAGTTATAATGAATCACGATCATAGTCCTATATATGTATATAAAATCATCTGAAAACCCCAAGATGTCATAAACACTTATCTACTGAAAGCGAATGGGAAGGACAACTGGACATGTCCCCTGGATGTGAATGCAGTGACATCATTTTCCATTTGATACTAAGTCTCAATAACAAGTACAGCCAACTTGGAGGATGGTACACTATGAAGTCCATTGCTACCTACAAGCTAACTTTTACCTGTTCAGAGGCTACATATTAATTTATGGCACTCACATGAGCCCACGAAATAACAGAGGAAACTTTAATTCTGCTTCCATAGAGGAGCAAAACAAATTCGGCTCACGTTCTGGTTTTGGCATAGGTATACATTAATGTCTCTTTTTTACCCCTTGAAAAATAATTACTGTGAGACACTCGTGCAAAGGATCATGGGTAATACGAATTGTACTGGAGACCACATGTTGTTCCATTGCTTATTTTTCCTTTGCCTTTCTGTCCCCAGGTTTCAGTAAGGATGTGCTATTTGAAATTCAGGGTGAGAAATGCAGGGCGAAAAAAAATTTAAACCATTTATTTTATTTCCTTAAACCTTGACGTCTAATTATAGCAAACTTCCCTCATTTGTCCTCCCCCCTCTTTTAATCTAACTCTGTATTTTTAAAGGTAGACATAAGAAAACTTGAGAGTAATTGATCCCCCCCTTTTTGTAGTTAAGTACAATTACACAGCGGTAAATGCTGCATAATGCCTGGAGTCCATCTGGTTCTATGTGTCTTTCTACAGCAGTCGAGACATCTATCAAAACAGCCTCTTCCTTTGTGTGCTTCTAAGAACTGAGACCATTTAATAAACCCCATCGCTGCCATAAACGGCAACAATTTTGAAATTAAAATTTACTCACATAAACAAAAGACCAACGCAAAGAACACTGAGGTTTCCAAATAGCTATTCCTAGAGCAGTTTATCTTTTATAAAAGTGATCAAAAGTGATTGAATCCTGTGGTTTTCCTCAATTTATTTGATACATTTGCGTTATAAACCCATTACATGGCAAGGGGATTTTATATCTGACTAAAACACCAGAGAAGCAGCATAGTTAAAGCACAGTTTAAATTTGGAATTATCGCTATTAAGGCTGCAAGGCTGGTTTCTCAAAAAACGATTAATAACATACCCTGTGACTTAAGTAATAGATTTAAAAATATACCATTGTTCCCAACTTTTGATGGGTATCCTATCTAAATACCACCTTCATGTTTATAAACTTTAATAAACGCTTTAGATTCATTTCACTCATTCATTTATCTACACATTAATTGAAAGTCTTTTAGTGTCTTCACAATGTAGCTGAGAGTATAAAAGTACAAAGAACTTCTGACCTTAGGGGAGCTACAGAATATTAGTAAAGACTCCCTTTATTTATTTATTTATTTTAAGATTTTATTTATCCATCTGGGAGAGAGGTGGAGGAAGGGGCAGAGAGAGAAGCGACTTACTGCTGAGCAGGGAGCAGGACTTGGGGCTAGATCCCAGGACCCCAGGATCATAACCTGCGCTAAAGACAGACACTTAAATGACTGAGCCACCTAGGGGCTCCGTAAAGACCCCCTTTAAAAAGACTGTTATAAGAAAGGAATCAACTGCTGTGGTGAATATAAAGGATACTAGAACAAATGGTCTCTAATTCTGGAGGCATTATGGCAAGCTTCCTGGAAGAGGCGCTGCATAGATTGTGTCTTACAGACATCTGCTGAAAACGAGACCATGGACGCACTCTTCAGGTCAGTAATTCCAGCTCCTCTAACACATACTATGGAGTCTCAGGGGCTTAGCACAATGAAGGTTGGTTTCTTGCCCACTTCACGTTCCACGTCCCACGGCACTCACAGCTCAGGGGAAGCTGTGCTCAAGCTTCATGCCAGAACCTAGGGTCCTAGCAACTCCAGTTGACTTCCCTTTGGAGTCCCGTGCCTGCTCCCCTGGATCCTGCCTATTGATCGGTGGTTTTAGGGGCTCATCCTGGCAGTGGCGACCCTTACTTGTAATTGACCCAAACTTCCTCCTATGGCATATGAAGAACAAAGGCTGGGAATCAAGGAAAGGAAGGGGTACTAGTTATTGGGAAGCACAGGTAGCACCTCCAGGGAGGATCAGGTAGTACAAAGAGAGGAAGCAGGATTTGCAAAGGACAGAGAAGGAGTGCATCACATGATCAAGGAGCAGTGGTGACATAGATACGAGGAAGCCAGGATTTGGAAAATGACATTGATGCTGGCTTTGTAAATGAGCTTAGATTTTCTTATGCAGGCATTGAAGGTAGAATAAAATTTTTAAATAAAGGAATGATAGAATCACATTTGCATTTATAGAAAGCTGATCTGATGACAACACAGAAGGTAGATTGGAAAAAAAATAAAATGAGGTAGTATGGGATGGACAGCACAGAGAAACATAAATGAGGCATAATGGAATTCTTGTTCTGTCGGCCCTCGCCGTGTACTTGAAGCTTTGGATCTGCACAGAGCTTCTGGTTTCAAAGCGCTGTCCCACTCATCACTGATAACTTTGTATCTTCATGGTAAGAGTGTGCGATAGAAGGTGTGAATTGTCTTCTTTTCACAAAGGAATAAACTCCATTTCAGTGGGAGTGAGAACATTTGCCTTGAACAACTCACCTAAGAGGGGACAAAGAAGAGATTAATCCCAAGTCCTCTTTCTTACAGTCATCACCTTAAAGCAGTTCTTGGGACAAGAACTCCTCGAGCAGCTGCAAGCCACCTCATGCATGCTAAGCAGGGTCCAGGGGCTGCGGGGTCTCTGCCCCACACTCTCCGATACCTGGAGGAGAAAGTCCAAGACTCCAACGAAGGGTCCATAAGGTAAATTATTTCTCAGACAGACAAAACGTTTTCTAAAACTTCCTGGTGGCATTTTCATGAGGCATCCTCAATTTCATAATTGTCCGTCAGCTTTAATCACTGATCAATGAAGGGACCACAAATAAATGAATTAGCCATAAGTCAAACAGACAAGAAACAGAAAAGCCATAGTCACATGCATAATAATAAATTTCAGATTTTGTTGGTCAGAAAAGTGGAAAAGTAAATAAATTTAATCAAGTTAGAATCAAGCAAAAATACACATCTGAGTCCACGAGAGAAGCATAAACCCTCCTCGTTTCCTGTATTCCTCAGGGCATCCTGCAGGAGATTGTGGTAGTTCCACGGGCTCCCTCATAACCTTCCCTAAAACCTCAGGAGCCGAGGAAGATGAAATTCCTTGGGGCATATAAGGTGCAGGTACTGAAAACTTTTTCCAAGAATTCTTTTTCTGTGACCGAACACGAACATAATTGTTCCTATGGAAAATGCCAGAAGCGCTTCCTTTAAATGAAAGAAAGAGACAGGAAATTCACAACACCAATAAATAAAGTTTCAGTATATGATAAAGTTGACTTCGCAAATTGAAGTGGAAGGGATAGTATTTTTAATGATTATATTTGCCCAACCGAACAGTCATTTTGACCAAATTTCACATGGTATGTCTAGTAAAATTTCAAACAGATCCGAATATGAAATAACTATGAAATCATACAACCACTGGAATAAAATATGGTGAATTCCCTTATATAACTGGAGTAAGGAAGACTTTTTTGCACTAAGTTAAAATATAAAAGTTATTAAAACTGATCAACTTAAGTCTGTTGACATAAATGTTCAAAGCAAAACGAGGAGAATGTGTCATACGCAGTGTCAAAAGGCAAAAGAAAAATTGATAAAAAATATTTTCCATTCAGTTTGAAGATGAGGTTCACCTGAGATAACCATCATTCTTGATTTCTAAGAGTTAGTAAGCAGAAAGAAAGAATATCAACCCAATACAGGATAAAGAAGCATGAATACATGTACATACAACCACAAATTACAAATTGCCAGTAATCACATGTGAGCATGTTCATCTCTGCCTACAGTGAGAAACCTTTCTCAATGATCACATCCGCGAGCATCCAACTTTGAAAATACTCTTTGGTATCAACACTGTAAAGAAATAAGCCCTCCCTTTCATCACTGGTAAGAGTGAAAAATAGCTTCACCCCAGAGAGGGCAGGTTTGTAATATCTATCAAAATTTGACACACATTTACTTTTGACCCCACGATCTCCTTGCTCAGTCTTATCCTGCAAATATACCTGCTTACGCATACACATGTACAGGTGTGTTCATTGCATCGTTGCCCATAATCGCAAAACATGGACAATCTACCCAAATGCCCCTCTACAGAGGACTGATTAAATAAAGACCGCTCAATTCTTTCTATGCATCTGTTAAAAACAAACGATACGACACAAAGACACCAAAAAAACAAGACCATCCCCCGAGCGTTGTTATAAAAGAATTCCAAGATACATTCAGCGAAGGCAGCAAGGACCAGGGAAGAGTGTACGGACTGCTACCTTCGGTTTCGAAAGTGGGGGCAGGGAGAACATATATTTTCTTGAGTTATTATCAAGTGACACTGTAAGAACACAAAAGGAACCAACAGGAATGGGAAACTGCATGGGTTGGGAGAGAAACACCCTACTGGGGAGAGAAGCAGGAATAAGATGATTTATTCTCCTGTGTCTTCTTTCTGTTATTTTGGATTTTTAACCATATAAATCCATTATCCCTTTAAACGAACCCAAAAAGAGGGGAGCATCCTCCTCTCAGATTTTATCTATTTACTCACACATTCATCAGGCAGATAGGTATTTCTCACACTCTTAGAGAGTGCCCCACACAAGTGTGCAAGGCGCTGTGGAATAGATGGACGAAGAAGATGCACGTGCCCCTCCCCTCACGGGACGTGCATTGTAGACCGCAGACCGAATAGAATGAACGAGGTGATTCTGGGAAAGGCGGATGTTCACGGACGCAGAATAAAACCAAATGTGGCATGGCCACCGCCCCACTTCCACTGAGGCGGTTGTCCGTGTTCTGAAACACCCCAGCACTGTGAAACTATCTGTGATTCCCAGTTCTGATACTTATCAGTGATGTACAGGATGCTCGTGAATGGCGTGGGTTATTAGGACTCTACCAAGGGCCATCAAAGCAGCGCAAGGCAACAAAAGTGTCTTTTCAACCAAAATGGTTCCTGTGGCAGAGAATACTGGGAAGGTGAAAATGGAACATTTCTAAACAGAGATGGAAAAGACCACTCAACAGTACACCATCCAAAGAGCTAATGGTACCTGAGTGGAAGTGGGAGCGAGGATGGACAGGGGAGGTACTGTGTGGAGGGAGCCTGCCCTTAAAGGGACAGGAGCAACTGTGCCAGGAGGAGGCACATCCTAGGCAGAGCCTGTCGACAGAAACATGCAGGCTTCAAGAATTCCCTATTATTAGTTATTGAAGCTGCATAAAGTTTCCTTGTGTTTAAACCTGAAAAGAATGGCCAGGGATGTGTCCAGTGTCTCATGATGAAAAGATCTGTCAGATGGGTTAAGAAATTAAAAATTACAGGAACTGGGAAACTGAGAGAAAATATTAACCAGGAAAAGAAAATCGGGATAGAATGGGATAGAAAATCAGGAAAAGAATAACCAGGAAAGAGATAGATTATAACAGGGCTTTAGATATATTGGATAAGAAGGAGCCTGGACTAAGGAAAAAAATGCAGTGAAGTTTTACTAGGACCTAAATATACAAAACCTCAAAATTTGGCAACTCACAAAGCTATCTCTGTACTCGAAGACAAGGAAACCAGGCTGTTTAATGCAACATTATCCCACTGACCTTCTTCTAGCAGAGTTTGCTGAGCCCTTGGTCAATGGACGGTGATCCGGTCCATCCATTCACTGGCCTTCCTCTGTGCTACTTCATGGACCATCCACAAAATGTCACCTCATTTGCTTCAAAGTGCATCGCCCCTGCCTTAATCAGGAGCAAGACAGCAATTCTAAGAAAATGGAAAAGCCTTTCATGTCTAACTTCATGCCTGTGTGAATTTCTTAGAATGCTTTTATTGGAGAAATTCATTTGGCTGAAAGAGAAAAGATGAGATGCGATAAAATGTGGTGTTGGGATAAGTAAATTGAAGCTATTATATTTTCTATTCCCTTAGCAGCGTCCCAGCATTAATAGATCCCTGACCTTGAAAATTGGGGGTCTTGTTACTTCCTTCTGCTCATTACTATTGTGAACGCTTCCCTGTCAATCATATTTATTTGAGAAGGAACCTTGAAAAAGCTTTCTAATCAAGGCTTCACAGCAATATTTTTGTATATGTTGATTTAATTCATTTTTTCCATGTCCTTTGTTGCTGGGGAATTTGTATTTTGGGTTTAAAGTGGAAAATCACCATGCAACGCAGAACTACTTTTTCTCAATAGCGACACTTACCACCTGTGGTCTAGGCATTGTTTGTTTGTTTGTTTTTTATTTTCCAGGCTCTTTTATCTACATTTCCTGGAGCCAAATATTTATAGAATCTTTCATTGGCATGCCTATCTTAAAATTTATTTTGCATCTTATCTATTGACTACTGCATAATATTTTAAAATTTATTTTGCTGTTGTCTAACCATAAATGTAATAAAAAATTTTGGGGGTATTCAGAAAATGGATTTAGAAATGGAAGGAAGGAAGAGAGGGGGACAGGGAGGGAGGGAGAGAACGAGAAAGACCCTTACTTTCACAGAGATTAAATGCGTATTACCATCTTGGAGTGCTCACAACATTTGTACTGTTGCCAAAAATACAAATAGAAGCCCCCTTACCATATATCTAAGAGTAATAAATGAAAGTAACAAATTGTCAATGAAATATATATTTTTGACCCCTACCCTGACAGGTATATCTAAATAAAGACCTGAAAGTCAGGTTCAAATTTTGAAATCTCGGGGTCCTGGGAGTTTCTCACCATAACATGGCAGACTAGCCCGTCGGTCTCTGAGGTCAGCTCTGGGCCCGTCCACGGGGACCTCACACAAGCATGAGCCCATTCCATGGAATTCAGCCAGCAAATCTGACTCCCTTTTATAGATGTCAAATCTGCTGTCTCCAGGTCAACTCTTCAAGGTATGATTTACATTTGAAAGGGCAGATTTGAGAAAGAGGCTGGAACCATTTTAGGAGGGACTTCTGGGGTCTCTGGTAACCAAGATCTCGAGGAGGGCAAGGGGGAGGGCTCCAGGTAGACAGACACATCCCCTTTCCACACAGACCCTTCCATGGGTGGAGAGAAAGTTTGAGAAAACCCTGGGTCAGGGTCCTCTATTTTGATGTTCCTTGGTATTGAACACTGGTCCATTTTCTTCCAAGTTTTATTCCTTCCACATTATTATATGGTTGTGATCACATTATATATATGAGTCTGTATTTTGCTTCATTAAAAATCACTTCTGATGGCATTACCTCTTTTCTTAAACATTTATACGGTTGCCAAGGCAATCCAGGTATAGAATATTTTAATTACCCAAATTACTGTTGTAGAAGATTTAAATTATGTACACTTTTGTTTGGTATAAATAATGCCAACACAAATATATGGCGTGTGAGATATCTCCCCTCCCCCAATTAAAAAACTATTTGAGATAGATTGCTAGTAGTTGACTTGAGGAACGTGTGGAATGTAAGAAAGTTGAAATCAAGAAGAGTTTGGACAATTCTTTCAAGAAGCATGGCTACGAAATAGCAAGAAAGCAGTGGATGGTATTGGGAAAGGAACCCGGGGTTGAAATGGGTATTTGATAGTATGGAGGGGTGTGTGCACAGTACTGCTTGATGCTGATGAAAAGACATCACTGAAACTGAAGTCCCTGTGTGGGGGAAGGGGAGGGGGGAGGCTGCCGGAAAGGTGGGATGTGATGAGATCTGAAACTCTGGGGGAAGAATAAAAGCCATGTGAGGAGGTGGCCTTACTCATTCCAAAAGTGGGAGCAGAAATATAAGGCAGGCATCCCAAACATTCTTATATTTGGTCCCAGGAAGTTCAACCAGAGTCCTGAGCACAAAAGCAATTCTCAGTAAGAACTTGTGTGGTCATTACACTTGGAATTTTATTTCCTCTGTGAATTGGAGCCGAGGGCATCAGCTGAGCACCTGGATGGGGCAGAGATGAGAGGTCTGAGGGGTGGTGGGAATATACAAAACCTCCATTGTGGGAAAGAGAGACGATGCTGCTGAAGGGCTCTCCTCAGGGTCCTGTGGATGTGGTCAGGCCTTCAGCACATTTGCAACCAAGGTTCACAGGGAGCAGAGGGTATGATTCCCTGCAGGGTAATAACTCAGCCGTCTGGAAGTAGCCACGGGTCCCACAGAGGAAGGGCGTAGCACAGGGTTATTTGTGCCCGCAGGTGAAAGCGACGAGCAGCGATAAAGCAAGGAGGCTTAGAATATGTGCAAAGGAAGGTAAAGAGATGGGTCCTAAACATTAAGCTGGAAGTAATGAGACAGGAGAGGTTTTATAAATAGAAATGGAGAGAGAGAGAGAGAGATCAGAGATGGAGAAAGGACCAAGGGATTTGAACAATTTCGTATCGGTGGTCTGAAAGAATCTCATCCTGATCTCTTTCTTTATCTCACTGAAGGTCTCCCTACAGCATGATTTTCAATCTCATGATACCCACATCCCTCTTGCAACTCTATTATGTACTTAATCATCTTATAAATCCCCTTGTGCCCCCTACCTTAGATGTAATTTTGTTCTTTCTTGAGGGCCATGTGTCAGGCACGATCCTGTAGAGTGGATGCCAGGCATTCTTCTATTCTCTGGAAACCACATGATCAAGAAGGTGACATGTGAGACCTTGTTCTCTCACAAAGTCCAGGACAAAGGCCAAGGTGTTTGCTCAACTTCTAATTCCCAGTAAACAAAGGCACTATTTCAAGAAGAAGGATGTTTATGCAATTAAAAAAAGCCACACTATAAATCAGCTGATCTGTCTCCCTTAACTCCCCATCCCATGGGAATAGAGCCATCTTGGAAATTATTAAACCATAAATGTGAATTTAGTTATTGCCCTCTTCTTCTGCAATGGCATCCTATACGCAGTCTCTTCTTGGTCCTTGACAGTGGCTTTCAAGAAAGCTTTGAACCCTACAGTGTGGGATGGCTTAAATACCAGTAAATCACAGGGATGGTTTCATGCATTATTGATTTTCTATTGTCAGTTACTACTTCATTATGTTTAGGGAGTTTATTATTTATAATCACCACTAAACAGCTCAACAAGGTTGCCACAAATCAACCTAGTGCTTCTCCAACTAGCTGCCTCGCTTCTTTATGACCAGTCTGGGAGTCTACATGATCATTTCACATTCCTAACTTAATTTCAAAGTACACCACAAACTGTTGTGATGCCAGAGATACTAAGTACTTCACTTTGAATATATGCCTCAAGGTTTTACAATAATGCATTATGAGACAACAGGGTGCCAAGATTCTGTTCTCTAAGTGATGAGTCCAAAAAGACCTTAGTTTGTCTCAGACTACTGTCCTGGAAGGGGGAATACCATTTGTCTTATTGAACAGAAAGTCTTGGGATTGCTCTACAGCTCTCCGTAAGGGGTCAGAAAGGTGAGGGATCTGGAGGATACATGACTTATGGGAACACAATGCCTGCTTTGGGATTTCTGAAAGATTAATGTACAAAAAAATGCCTTAGATTAGTTCTTTGGTGTTCCAGAAAGAAGCAGCAGAATCATCAGATGCGAGTTGTCAGAACATGACTTTTTTTCTCATCACAAAGAGGGAAATCTCCAGTTCATCGAAATAACACAGAATAGGTGGGCTTTCTTATAAGTTATTGAGTTCTCCAAATACTTATTATTTGTAAAACAATGAACCCATTCATGCCTGTGAATCTAGCAAAATAAGATTTCTTATTTTAGTTCCTGTGTCTGTCGTTTTCATTATTAGGATTGATGGAAGGGGGAAGCCCTTCCCCATGTACATACTTCCACATGTTTCCACAAACGTTCATATACTATATGTATGTTTGTACACACACACACACACAGAGGGAAAGAGAGGACATTAAGAGACAGAGATTGAATCACAGAGATTTGTTAAAAGAATTTGGACTTGTGCCATCATAGAGCTGGCAGGCAGTGTCCATAAGGCTGTCCCTGCATATGATGTTAGAGCTTGACGTCCGCAGGACAGGTCTTCAGGGAAGAAAGATGTAACATGCGGAGAGTGAGGGCAGACTGGAACCTACAAGCATGAGCTAAAAGTCACTGAGGATGGACTGAAACCCATGTCAGCTATCTTACCTCCAAGAAGGATGATGCGTGTTCCCTGCATCATGGACCCAAACACACACACTTCTGACTCAAGAGTTAGAGACGTTGAAGGGGAAGACAGAAGAGGTTGTTACTTCATACCAATGAGGTCAGTCGATAGATCAGCAACATAACATGCAAGCTTTCAAAAGGGTTACCACTTCCCTTCTGTCCTCCAGGTATCCTGAGAAGTCCCCTTGCATTTTATCCTAAGTGAAAATATACAAGGAATAGGATTCGAAGAAATGGAGATCAGCCTAACCAAGGGGTCCATCACAAAGCCACCAAAAAGTAAATTCCAGCTCAAATAACAAGAAAAGTGTTGTGAGGGATGTTTACAAGTAACGCTTATGCCCTCATGATTAGAATTTTAATGGAACCATGCCAGCACGTGTGTCCGGAGTGAGGAGACCCCAGCTTCAAACACACATACAAACGCACAGCCGTTGTGTTTGTCCTCTCTCTGCTCAGACTGAAATCTTGCCTCCTGAAGTTCCATTTATGCTCCAACCTACATGAAGGGTCAGCTGGTGAGTAGACCTCATTCAGATATTTGATCACATGGGAGATAGTCTCCCCTTCCAGATAGAACTGTTGTTCAAAACCTTGGGTCTCCTGTGTGTTGGCTCTGGCTTCATTTTCAGGTTTGGGGGACTCTGCCCAAGTGCTCCGTTCCCTTGTGGCTTCCTACTTCCACACTCTCAGCTGTTTCACCAACTCCCTCTTCACCTTCATCTCCCTGTTCAAGGGTCCCTAAGTGCTGGTGCCATTAGAGATCTAGGAAGAGACTGTCCCTCACTAGATTCAATCTCATGGAGCCCTCATCAACTCTATGGGACTCTGGACCCCTCAGCTAGAGGAGAGAGCGCAAACACTTGTCATTCTCCCATGTATTTCAGGATTCCCTCCAATGTGGGAAAGCGCCCCTAGTTTCATTCTCTTGTGTGTTCTTTGCCATGGCATCTTCACAATTCCCTTTCCACTTACGTATTTACCTAACAAACACACTGAGTGTACACCATACAGTAAGCAGGGAAGGTAGGGAGAAGAGATGTGCTCTAGGAATGCACTTTGGACAGGGGTGGAGAAGCACATTTCCAACACCTGAGACTCTACTCTGTAAGCTGCAGAAGACAGGAAATATATATCTGGGCAAGACCATTTGCCTGTGGACATTGAGTTTCCTGTAGCACAGGTGAAGCTACATGGAGATATCCTGGATAGAATGAAAAATGCTACATTGCAAGATCAGGAGAGTGGCTTGATTGAAGAGTATGATTCCAGATTAATCAAACATTGCAGATGGTGAAGTGTCACCTAATGACCACCTATTTTTGACCACATTTTCCTATCTGACCCTGACTTTTATGCTACAGATGGAAAATCCTGCCAGATTCTGCAAAAGCCAGTTTCTGCCCTGCCTAATCCCACCTCATACAGACTACTCCCTATGACGGCAAACATCGCACTGTCAAGTCAGCAAACAAATAAGTCCTAGACAGGAATCCAGCCTGTCATTTTTTCTCTTAAGAAATTCAGTGAGAATGGAGGAGCACTTAGCTAATAAACTTGTAAAAAAATAGATAATTATTCATTACTCCCATTTTACGTAACTCAGTCTGATACCCAGTTCCCCATCCGTTATGCCCCGATAGCTCGGTTGGGATCACTATTGGTGCAGTTATAAAAACATTCATTTTCATTGATGAGATCTATTTTGTTTTGCACTTTTCAGATATTCCACCCCCCATCTGTGGTGTCATGGCTTAATGATCAAATTCGTTATTCTTCCTGCTAGATCTTGGTGTAATTCTTTGTGTTCTGTGCCAACACTGAGTTGGCCAAGGAGTGGACGGCGCTACTTTATTGCCGCTCTGAAGTGTATTTATGCAAAGATAAAATACAATACTAAAATATTATTGATGGTTGTGCATCAAAATCCTGGGGAGTTTTGAAAAAAATGTATGTCTGGTCTTACAACTGTGCCCTTAAAAAGCTCCCCAGGTGATCTGATTATAAGAAGTTTGGGAAAACTATTAGTTTAAGGTTGTGCTTATTAACTCAATGAGAAAATCATATTTCAAAAATGCAACAAAAACAAGGTTAGCTCCCTCTCTCCTCCGTAAACCCTGGGTGTTCTTGCCCTTTGTCAGGTGTCACCGAGAATAGCCTTTCCTTCTCCTTTGCTGAAACCACTTCTTCCTTTAGATGTAGGGATTTTTTTTTTCTTGGTTCTGGCCCTCTTTCGATTTTTTTCTTTTCTTTCTTTTGTAATGTCTACTCTTTGAATAGCTATAGATCCACTTGTGATTTCACCTATCACCTCTAAGTCGATGGTTTGGGAGGCTGTTATTTTATTTTGGATAGATAATTTCTTTGGGCTCAGTTACTATATTTATATTCAACCAGTGGTGGTAGTTATTTTAGCATTGCTATTTTAAATGAGATCTCAGATGTAGAAGTTTTATAGGATACTAGACAAATATATTATTTATAAAGTCCACAAGAATTAGTTTAATAAAGTATAAATGAAGCATTAGTCCATGCATAAAGCTTCACGATAACCTGAGAACCTAGAGGAGATTAGCAGAGAGTTATAAAGTCTGTTGTGCTTGTTCATTCTCTCTCTTCGATTCCTCCTTTCCCTCTTTTCTTTATTCATGCTTATAAACATCACTCCATTGTGTGGCGCTATGAAATGCACACCATTGGAAGTAATTGATCTGAGAACATACAGGTTTTTTTTTCCTTTTTTCTCATTTATTTATGACAATTATTACTTAGGCATTGTAAAATGTATTGCGGGGAATTTTCTGCTGATCGCAGGCTTTCTGCATGGGCAAGGCAGCAATCTACATTCACTAGTCTCTTGCAGCCACCCAGAAGGCCCTGCTTGCCAGCGATGATAGATGGATCCATATTGAATCTCCCAAGCTCCTTTCAAAGAGTCAAGCATTTCTGTTTCTCTTTTCTTGACCAGTGTTTATTCCCGGTAAGGAAGTGCAGTGGTAAGAGATTTCTTGATTTATCATGTGCCTTCCCTTAAAATTCCTGCATTACTGACACTTGCGTGTGGTGCAGAAGTACATATTGTCACTTCGACATCAATATTTGAAATTTTGAAGATCAACAATATGCCAGCAGCTAGAGAACAAGCAATTAGAGGAAAAAAGGTGTCTTTGTTGTGCTTCAATATTTCAATAATAAGGGAGAGAATGAAATAATTGAGTTCAATCTGTTCCCCTCCAGTGGTATGATATGAAATTGTATTTTCGGGGAACACATTACAACCATACATACTGAGTTGTTGAAAATTAATCTTCTTATTGCTGGGACTATTTGCAATGAACAAAGAATCCTTAAGCCCAGATATGCTATTTGAAAATTTAGCTTGATTTTATAAAAAACTGATTTATATAGTTATACATAAGATTCATCTGATGAAAGATGAATCAAGGAGATAAGCATGTCAAATTGTAGACTTTGATTGGCTTGGAAAGTCAAAGAGAGTTCTTTGCCTCCAGTACGCTTTCTTCAGACATTCCGGCATGATTAATCTTTAAAAAATACATCTTTTATCATATCATTGCAATTCAAATCTTTCAGCTAGCCCATTTTGTCTTCCCATCTGAAGCTAAAGTAATCTAGTGCAGCTCAGCTTTATCCAAATATATCACTAGACACAACTTTCCAGCCACACCTTCCACTCCCATCAAGCCAGTCTTTCTGCTGTCACACTGACATGCCAGCTCAAATCCTGTTTATAAAGTCCCTATATATAGGGGGCACCTGGGTGGCTCAGTAGGTTAAACGTCTGCCTTTGGCTCAGGTCATGATCTCCAGGTCTTGGGGTTGAGCCCTGCATCAGGTTCCCTGCTCGGCAAGGAGTCTGCTTCTCCTTCTCCCTCTGCCCCTCTCCCCTGATCCTGCTCTCTCTGTCTCTCTCTTTCAAATAAATAAATAAAATCTTAAAAAAAAAAAAGTCCCTATATATAAAGTTGGATTTATCTATAATAATAGTCAAGCTACACTATCCCAGATATTGTACCCTGAGAGTTAATTCTTATAACAACTCTACAAAATAGATTCTATTATTAGCTGCCTACGCAGATGAAAAAGCAGGGAACAGAAAAATTAACTGCACTAATTCACAAAACTCATGCACCAGTGGAATTGGGTTTCAAACTTAGGCTGACTGTTCTGTAAGACCTATACCTAAATCACTGCAATATCCCTTCAGAAAGGCAGTCTATTGGGAAAAAGAGCCTAGATTTGGAATTCAAGTTCTCATATGCCATTTAAGAGCTAGTGAGATAAAACAAAGTGTCACTTTATAAAATGAAAGGAAATATTATCAATTTTTTAGCTACTTTAAGGCATAATGTAAGTATCAAATGAGACAATCTATGAGAAAAAAAAAAAACCACAGGAAACAAATGTGTGAGTAAATAGACTTTTCTTTCTCTCTTAAGTTTTCTAAGTTGTATTTAAGAATGTTGAAAATTGGGGCTCCTGAGTGACTCAGTTGGTTAAGTGTCCAACTCTTGATTTTGACTTGGGTCATGATCTCAGAGTCCTGGAATTGAGCCCTGCATCAAGCTCTGCATTCAGAGGGGAGTCTGCTTAAGGATTCTTTCTCTCCCTCCCCCTGTGTCCCCCACCGCCACCTCTCAAATGAAAATAAATCTTGAAAAAAAAGAAGAATGTTGAAAATTATAGTATTATCTTAGGGGGTTATAAATGTACATAGAGAAAATATTTAAGATGATCATATTATAAACAAAGGAGGATAAAGGAACAAAAATAGAGGTAAGTTTTCTGTTTCACTGAAACTAGTAAATGTCACACCAATATGTTGTGACATATGTCACTAAAAATGCTATGCTAAGGGATATACTCAAAAACAGTAGAGATAAGTCAAAATGGAATCCCAAAAGTGTACAAATCACCCAAAGGATGGCATGAAAAAGAAAGAACTCCAGAGAAAATAAACAGAAAACAAATTAACAAGGAAAATTTTAAGCATAATAGCAAACATAAGCCCTAACATATCAATATGTGCATTAAGTGTAAAAGTCTAAGTACTCTAGTTAAAAGACAGGAATTAGGGCAGTGATTTTAAAATACCTAATTCAAATATATGTCATTTGGGAGAATCTCACTAAATATATAATGTTATCTGTGGGTTGAAATTAAAAGAATAGAAGATATAACATGTCAACATTAATCAACACAAAGCAAGACTATATTAATTGCAGATAAAGTATACTTCAGAACAAACATAATTATCAGAGACAGAGTGGGACACTGCATGGTAATAAAAAGGCTAGTATACCAAGAAGATAGATAAATCATAAGTAGGTTCATACCAAACACAAAGGTGCAAAATAGGTGAAGCAAAAACATTTAGAAGTGAAAGGAGAAATAGAAAAACCCACGATTACAGCTAGAGACAATTCTTTTAACAATGACAGTGCAGTTAGACAGAAAATAGGCAAGGATATGGAGGAACCCAAAATATAACTAACTAATATACTCTAATTCACATTTATAAAACAATCCACTCAACAACAGCAGAATACAAATTCTTTCAAGTGCTCATGAAACATACACCAAGGTAATGATACTCTGAGCCACAAAGAAACCTCAACAAATTTTCAAACACTTAAATCATACAGAATGTGTTCTCTGACCACAAAGGGATTGAACGGGAGAGTCAACAGGCAGAATATGAAACCTTCAAAAATACTGGAACTGAATAGACCCTTCCTCAAAATTAATGGGCCAAAAGGACATCTCAAGGGAAATTTAAAAAATATATTGAACTAAATGAAAATGAAAATACAGGGGCACCTGGGTGGCTCAGTGGGTGAAAGCCTCTGCCTTCGGCTCAGGTCGTGATCTCAGGGTCCTGGGATCGAGCCCCACATCAGGTGCTCTGCTCAGCAGGGAACCTGCTTCCCCCTCTCTCTCTCTCTGCCTACTTGTGATCTTTCTCTCTGTCAAATAAATAAATAAAATCTTTAAAAAAAAGAAAGAAAGAAAATGAAAATACAGAACATCAAAAGGCTGTGAGGTGCAGTTAAAGCCATACTAAGAGGGAAATTTATAGCACTAAATGTTAACATTAGAAAATAAGAAGAATATGAAATTAACAATCTAAACTCACACATTATTATCCTAGAAAATATAAAACAACATGAATACAAAACTACTACAAAAAAAGGAAATAGTAAAGAAGATAGTTTAATGAAACTGACAATAGAAAAGCAGTTGATAAAAATCAATGAAATAAAAGCTGGGTCTTTAAAAAGATCAAGGAAGTTGACAAGCTTATATCAAAGTTGTAGATGGACACAGCAAAAAAGAGAGTGGACATGAATTACCAGTCTCAGAAACAGAACAGAATACATCATTACAAATTCTGCAGACGTCCAAAAGTAAGGAGATACTACAATTAGCTGTATGTCCACAAATCTGAAAACTTGCTAGTGTAGTAAGTTCTTGGGGAAGCACAAACCACCACACTAACCCAACATGAAATACAAACTTTACATAGCCCAGTGATTATAAAGGTAACTAAATTCACAATTTAAACATTTCCAAAAAAATGAAATCTTGAGAATGAGAGGGTCTCACTGGAGAATTCTACCAAATGTTTAATGAAGAATCAGCACCAATTCAACAAATTTTTTTTCAGAAAATGGAAGAAAAGAGATCACTGCTTAATTTATGTTATGAAGCTAGTATTGCCCTGATACCAAAAACAAATGAAGTATGAAAAAGAAACTTACAGACCAAATCTACTTATGAATACAGATGTAAAAGTCTTTCAAAAAATCTTAGTACATACGACTAGTTAACATGCAGAAAGGATTACACAAAATGACCACTGCGGTTAAGACTGGTTTAATATCTGAAAATCAATAAAAAGTTCACATGACCATATCAATTAAGGAGAAAAGCATTTTTGCAAGATACAATATCTATTCATGGTAATAACTTCTAGAAGACTTAGCAGCTGTGGGGAATTTCCTCAACCTGATAAACAACATCTACAAAAAACCTACAGCTATTATGACATTTAAGAATGAAAGGAAAGAATTTATATTTTCTCCCTAAGGTCATGAGCAAGACCAAGATGACTGCTCCCTCCATTCTTATTCAACATAATACTAGGAGATTTAGCCAGTATAATGAGACAAGAAAGGGAAACCAAAGCCAGATGAATCAGAAAAAAAGCACCAAAATTGTCCCTGTTTGCAGATGATTGTGTACATAGAAAATTACAAACATATAGGAAGTAACTCCTGGAAGGGGCGTCTGGGTGGCACAGTTGGTTATGTGTCTTGGTTTTGGCTCAGATTGTGATCTCACGGTCATGGGATCAAGTGCCACGTTGGGCTTCATGCCCAGCACAAGTCCTCTTGAGACTCTCTCCCACTCTCTCTGCCCCTCCCCCTGCTCTCTCTCTCTCAAATAAATAAATCTTTTTAAAAAGTAATAAAAAATAAATTCACTGAAGGATGAGGGGTACCTGGGTGGCTCAGTCGGCTAAGTGTCCGACTCTTGATCTCAGCTCAGGTCTTGATCTCAAGGTTGTGAGTTCAAACCCCAAATTGGGTTCCATGCTGGGTGTGGAGCTTTACTAATTAATTAATTAATTAATTAAAAATAAATAAAATCACTAAAGAATGAAATACTTAGGTCTAAATCTAATAACACATTTTCAGGACCTGTATGCTAAAAACTACAAAGTGCTGATTAATGAAATCAATGACTATCTAAAGAAATGGATTGGAAGACACATCGAAGTAAGTATTTCAACTTTCCCCAGACTGATATATGCGTTTAACACAATTATTATGGAAATCCAAGCATGATGATCTGTAGATATAAATAAGATTATTCTAAAATTTATATGGAAATGCAAATAAACTAGAATTTCTATAACAATTTTGAAAAAGAAGAAAACAATGGGAGAAAACAGTCTAACAAGTTTCAAGACTTATTACATTACTAATAATCAAAGTAGTGTGGTTTTGGCAGGGGGATAGACACTGGGATCAATGGTACAGAAGAGAGAAGCCAGAAACAGACTCATACACATATGTATAACTGAATTTTTTCAAAAGTATAAAAGTAATTCACAGGGAAAAGAATAACTTGTTTACCAAATGGTGCTGAAGCAATTGCGGGTGGGGGAAAAATGGCCTTGACCTAAACCTCGTAGCTTAAGCATTCACTCAGAATACATCACAGACTTCAATGTAAAGTATAAAACTAGGAAAGTTTAAGGGGAAAAAATGGAAGAAAATCTTAAAAATCTAGGAGTAGGCAAAAAGTTCTTAGACTTTGCACCAACAATCATGATGCATAATATAAAATATTGATGGATAAGACCTGATCATAAGTAAAAATTACCACTCTGCAAAACACTGTTAGGCAGATGAGATGATAACTTCCAAGTTGGTAGCAAATATTTGCAAACTACATATCCTACTAGTATTTAGCATAAATAAAGAACTCTGAAAATGCAACAGTGAAAAACAAACAATCCAATTGGAAAATAGAATACGTAAAATGAGATATCACCAAAGAGGATTTACAGATGGCAGTAAACACATGCAAACGTGTTCAACATCATTAGACATTAGGGAAATGCAAATTAAGAACACAATGAGATATTACTATAAAGCCATCAGAATGGCTAAAATAGAAATAGTGACAACACGAAATGATCATAAGGATGTGGAGATGCTAGATCACTAATACCATCCTTCGTAGGGAGGTAAAACGGTACAGATCTTCAGAAAAGCAGTTTGCCAGTTTCTTACACTAGATAAACATGCATTTGCCAAATAACTCAGCAATTCCATTCCTGTACATTTATCAGAGAGAAATGAAAACCTGTGTTTATGCAAGAAACCTGCATATAAATGTTCCCAGTAGATTTCTTTGTAAGAGCACCAACTTGGGATGACCCAGATATCTTTCAATGGGTGAGTGGAGAAACAAACTGGTACATCCTCACTGTGGGATACTACTTAATAACAAAAAGAAAGTGCTGCTACAGGTAACAATTTGGATGAATCTCCAGACAAACCGGAGTAACAAAAAGTTCCAAATGTTACAAACCGTACAATTCCATTCATATGACATTGTTGAAATGATTAAATTACAGAGATAGGGAGGAGGTTAGTGCTTCCTGAGGGTTGAGGATAGGGTGGGGGTGCGATGGAAAGGGATACAGCTAGAAAAGGAGTCCCTCTGTGGGGACGGAAATGTTCTGCATCTTGACTGTACCGATGTCAAAATCCTGACTGTGACACTTACTCCAGTTTTACAAGATGTTGCCATTGGGTAAAATGTACATGGAATCTCTGCATTATTTTCTATGGTTGTATGTGAATTTATAATTATCTCAAATCTTTATAAAGTTTAATTAAAAATGGTGCCCAAATAATTTGTTCTATTCTTTTTTTTTAAACTTTTTCCCAAGATAGGGAAATAGGTTAATTACTGCAAGGGAATCTTCGTAGAATATTTTTTGATTGGCTGGCTTTGGAAATATTGTCAAAAAATGGATTGAAGTTCTAGTTTTTCCACTTGCTCATTATAGGGGAATGGTGTCAGCCCTGGGACCCTCCATTTCTTCACCTGCAAAAAGGGAATAAAAAGATATACAGCAGTCAGGATTACTATTTGACTGAAGGGGGATAGTAAGAAGATGTAGGTAAAAATCATCCGGCACCAAGAGGCCACATGAATTTTCTAAAATACCGTCCGTCCTTTATGCAATTAAAATATATTCATGAAAAAAATATGTATTTTACAGATTTAAATGTTAATCAAGTGGATCATGTGTGTACATTGCGCATCAGGCAATTAAGCAGGTTCTGAACCAGTGATCAGACCACCAATGGTCCCTTCAGAGCTCCCAGCAACAAAGGAGAATCTGAAAGGATCCAGGTAACGTTGCACACACAAGTGGGTGTGAGTGACGTCAACAATGAGAACTAGAGGACATCTAGCGGGATGTGGGGAGGTGGTGTCAGTGCCTTTCCTGCCCAACTCTCTCTCCTCCCGGTCCCTTGCACCTCACCTGTGCCCTCATTTAGAATTGCAAGTCGGTGCTGGGAACCATATCGGTCTGAGGATATGGTGGGGCTGGGGGCTGGATGGGACCCCAACCTAGAGGATCTCGGTAGCCTAAACAGTTTCAGAAAAGTTTGGAAATAAATTAACATGACATAAAGGAGTAGTTGGCATTTATATCAAGTTTAGGTTTGTATTTTCTGGTGAGTCCAGGTGGAAAATTGTGTAAGATGTAAGACTTTGTTGAACAGCCAGATGCTGCATCCAAACTGAGATTTCATGGGTCAGTAAATAACCCAGACCCATAAAGCATCCAGTGGTGATGGGAAATACTGTAATTTCTTTTAACAGCTCAGAAAACAGCTGGTTGGTTTTCCCTTTAAGAAAAGAAAAATCCTTTTGTATTTTTTTTTCTGAAAAAGTTAAATATCAACATATCAGCACAGTTGGAAATACCGAGCATACTATTCTTATCAATCAAATGTCAAAACCAGAGACCTTTGCCTTTCCGGATCATTGATCTAATGCGGGTGCAGAGAGAGTTGGTTTCTCAGACAGGCATTTAGAAGCTACAGGGTCCACATGTCTAGAGGGAATTTTGGGTTAATGTGTGTGCATTTGAGAGGAATGGCCATTAGCATCTCAGGTGGATGGAGAGGAGTTTTTTTTGGAGTTTTTGTTTTTTTTTTTTTCTTGTTCAGAGTGGAGTCAATTCTATCATTGCCCTTTCTTCAACTCCCACTTCTGTTTCCCCGATTCTCCCCCATTACCACCCGGTTTATAAACACTGCTGGGCTATGTCTCCCATATTTGAGCTCGGATTGCAATACAGATATTGTCGGTAGAAGGGAAAATAAGCTTAGTAGTGGTGTAATCATGTAGATAATAGTCGTTTATATCATAAGGGGAGAAGGAGGAGCAGTAGCATTTGTAACAAAACGGAACACTCACTATCACAAAGAAAGAGCTTAGACCGAAATCATTTCTAGTCTTTGATTACCCACAAGTTTCTGTGTCAACTGGGAAAAATGACATCCCCACCACCTTCCCTTTATAATCAGTACCTTCTACCTGCAGAGGTAACCAGATTGTCATGTAATTTAAGAATATATAGATAATAGAGCAGGAATGTCTGTTCCAATCCATACTCTCTTGGCCGCCTTTGAGCTCACCTGCGGCTCCGGTGGATCATTAGCAGCAAGATGACTGTCTCCCTCTCCTGACTTCTTTGTTTGAGGGCATGCCCTGGCCACGCAAGCTTCCTCTGCTCTGCAAGCCCGACCCAAAAGTACAGAGAGGCTGCTTCTGCCAAGATCGATGTTTAACAACCGTGGGACGGAAGTCAGTGATAAATAACCCCAGCCTCTCCAGATCTTGGTAGGAAGATGCTGAAGTTACCCAGAGAAACCTCTGTGGTTTGAGTTCCAGTCGTGCAGAGTGGTAAACGCATCTGCGGTTTTTCTCTTCCCCTGTTTCACTTCCAGGCTCCTTCACCCGCCTTTCCATCTCCCGAAGAAACTACCTGCTCCCAAGTCCTTGTCTTAAGGTCTGCTTTAAGACCCATGAAACAGACAGACAGCAGATAATTGGCTGTAAAATGGGGATACGGAGCAGGTTTCCAGAATAACAATCCCCATAAATAAAGTGCAATAGGCAATGTTTAAAAACATTCTTTGCGAGCTTGCTAGGAAATGGAATTTTTTCATGAAGCCTACGGGCTTAAAGTGCCAGTTGTAAGGACAGATAATTACCCACACTTGACTCAAGATGCCGAGTTCCATGAGGACAGGTCTGAGTATCGTCAGTTTATAGAGCTAGCACAGGGCCTGCCTCAGGGTAGATGCATCATTAAAATAATCCGAACACGTAAACAAAAGAATGAAAACTAGAATGGGATAGATTTTTACTCAAAGCAAATGTTTAATTGACATTCTGTCTTTTAGGTGGAGAGTACATCTTACCACCCACTAAGGTTGATAAATAGATTTTAATTAACGGATGTGTGTGTATATACATATGTATATACACACACACATGCACTTACCTTTCGCAGGGAACCAGGCTACTCAGAGTCATAAATTGAACAAAAAGACATTAAAAGTCAGGAGATGGCAAGAGGCAGATGTTCCAGACTCTTGGGACTAGCAGGAATAAGAAATTCCTGGATCGACATTGCAATAAATGAGACCTACATGATGCCACACACGAGGGAGTCATTAACCACCCCTTACATCTGTTGGATAACAAAGCTATTGATCATTAGAGAGTTGCCTAGAGGGAATTCAACCAGGAAAGATACTCTCTGATGAACAGAAGTGTTTGTAGAAATGACAATTCTAACAGGATTGGAAGAGAAAATAAATCTCTTCGGCCTATAGTACCCAGTGACAGCAGAAATGTAGTCATTTATAGATGCTCATCACTATGAACACATGCATCTTCTACAGTCATGACTGGATTTCTCACACATATATAATCCAGCTGCATATGGGATTCTGGGGTTTACAATATACAGAGAGCGAAAATGAGAATATAAGACATATGGACATGTAATAATCTTAAGAAATGTGTGATTTTGGCAACTTCTATTGGTGCGTTGGAAAAAAAACAAAAAGAAGCTTCATCATTGTTGACCTATATGCATTCTGCTTCTTCTTTCAACTGGAAGTCTGCTAAAGAAGAGAAAACTTG
Source organism: Potos flavus (assembly GCA_028534135.1). NCBI lineage: Eukaryota > Metazoa > Chordata > Mammalia > Carnivora > Procyonidae > Potos > Potos flavus. The sequence goes on along the minus strand of CM052900.1, from coordinate 1,200,299 downwards.
AATTTCCTGAAAGGTAGGTAGTGCTATTATTTCATATATCGAGTAGACAAGTGTTCATTAGCATAGATATCTCTAACTGCCTTACCTGGGATAGTGGAGAGGGGTACATGCAGGACTTTATGAGGAAAATAAGCACTCTAGGAAATCTAGGCACTGGACAAAAATAAAGAGAGATTGACACCCAATGACCACATACAGCATACTGATAACAAGAACACCTGACATTGTGTTTCCAAGATGATGGATCAAGATAATCGATGAGCCAAAAATCCCATGAGAAGAGATGACTTCTTCGATGCCGTCTTTTCTTTCATAGGACATGAACACTCTCATGAGATCCATTATAATTGGACATGATGATGACTGTAGTAAGTTGAGGCAGAAAATCCTGAAAGCCAAACCTGATGGGCAGAGAGGTAGAGAAGAAGACATTAGGGGACGAATTTGTGTTGGAGAAGAGAGAAGGACAGAGAGAGAGAGGGAGAGAGAGGTCATTTCCCTTATATTTGTTATGAGCTGGAATTCTCTACTGCACTCTAATTCTCTACTGTACTGTAGTACTTATCTAAATCTTTGCCATTCTTGACTTCTTAAGGACTTTCTTAAGAGAAAAACTCTTTTAGATGAGAGGTATACTTGCTTACTTCTATGTGCAGATTACAATTAATATTTCTGGTTTGACATAAGTAATTTTAACAGAGTCTTGTTTAGCTTTGAGAAGGAAAAATTGGGGCAGATAAAGTATGTCATTCACATGTTTAAAGGGACTAAACTTGGAAAAAGAATTTGACATAGTCTCCCTGGTTCTAGACAGTAGATCATGCAGAGTGAAAGATCATGGGAAGACAGATGCTAATGAGATTTAAGAAAAATAGCTCTCCATTTTTGGCATAAAGGCAATACTAGCCCTCATAATACAAATGAAGAATGTAATCACCTGTAAACTCATCAGCCATGCTAAGACTTTTGTTTGCATATTTTATATAAGTGAACAATTCACCTAGAGCTACCAGATACCTTACCGTAGCATGATTTAATATGTTGCCCCTTTTCTCAGAAGGTTGGGACACTACTTGATTAGCTACAACTTCAAATTGTCAAGTTCACTGAAATTTTCATATTTCTGGGCAGGGCACTGATCACAAATTTCTTTACCTTTTCAATTTCTGCTGATCTGCTCCAATGCCAGGTTTTATATTTCATTTTATGCTTATTTGTTCTCTGTTCATTTTTTTCCTTGATCAGTCTTAACAGAGATCTATTTCTTTCATCTTTTTAAAAATACAACTCTTGATTTTGTTCTCTTCCGTTTTACAATTTGGGCTTATATGTCACTAATTTCTGTTCTTAACTCTATTCTTTCATTTTCCTATTTTATGTTTTATTTTGAATTATTTCCTTCTTAATTTTTAAAATTTGAATGGCTACTTATTCATAAGTTTTTCCTCTTGCTAATATAAGCGTTAAGTGCCATAAAACATTTCCCTCAAATGTTACATTTAGCAGCATCCCACATTTTTAAAATGCATCCTTTCAGGCCTCCTGAGTCAGTTGGACACCCAACTCCTGATTTCAGCTCAGGTTGTGATCTCAGGATTGTGAGATCGAGCCCCCTGCATCGGGCTCCGGGCTCAGTGAAGAGTCTGCTTGAGATTCTCTCTCCCCTTCTGCCTCTGCCCCTCCCCCTGCTCTCACTCAATCTCTCTCTCTCTCTCTCTCAAATAAATAAAGTAAATCTAAAAATTAAATAAATAAAGAAAGAAAATGCATCCTCTCCTTAACACTTACTTATTTATATTCCATAAATGGTTAGTATTTCTGTTTCATGCATAATTTCTTTAGATTATTAACAGTTTTATATAGATACATATTGATACACAATAAATTGCAAGTGTTTAAAATACACAATGTTTCAACATGTGTACATACTCACAAATCAATCACCATAACAAACTGAATAATTCCATCACACTCAAAAGCTTCTTTGTGGCCCTTTGTAATCCCGCCACCTGCCCTTCTTGACACCCCCACTGGCAGGCGACCGGCAATCAACTCCCTATCTCTATAGATGAGTTTGCATTTTCTAGACATTCGTATAAATGAAATCATAAAAATATTTATGAATTGTTGCCTGGTTTCTTTTCCTCAACACCTTTATTTTGGGATATGACCTTGTTGTTGTGTAAGCCGTATTGCATCCCCTATAATTTGTTTATGCATTCACCTGTTTATGGACTTCGGGTTCTATCCAAATTGAGACTATAAGAAATAAAGATGTTACAAACATTTGTGTACAGATCTCCTTTTTAATGTATACAAACTTTATCTTGGATAAATACCTAAGAGTTGAATATGGCTTATAGAGTAGGTGGATGTTAACATTTTAAGAGACTAATTTTTCCAAAACGGTTGTAACACTTAAATTTTCTACCAGCTGAGAATGAGAGTTCCCAATGCTCCGTGTACTTGTCAACACTTGGTACATTAGTCTTTTTAATTTTACATTCTAATCAGTGTGCAATGCTATCGATTAATTTACATTTCCCCAATGACTAATGATATTAAGCATATTTTCATGTGTTTATTTGCTATCACTATATCTTCAGTGATATAATGTCTGTTCAGCAAGTATCTGTTCAAAAAATTTTTTTAAGATTTTATTTATTCCTTTGCCAGACAGAGAGAGAGCACAAGCAGGAGGAGTGGTAGGTAGAGGGAGAGGGAGAAGGAGGCTTCCCGCTGAGCAAGGAGCCTGATGCGAGGCTCAGTTCAAGGACCCTGGGATCATGACCTGAGCCGAAGGCAGCCGCTTAACCAACTGAGCCACCCAAGCACCCTCTATTCAAAATTTTTATTGGATTATTTTCTTATTACTGAACTTTAATATCCATTATAAATGTTGCACCCACGTCCATTATCAGATATACGCTTTGTAAATATTTTCTCCGAGTCTGTGCCTTTTCATTTCATTGTAATGGTGGTTTTAAAGACCAGAAATTTTGTATTTTAAGTTCATTTTTTTTTAATTTTATGAATCATGCTATTGAGAACATATCTAAGAAATCTTTGCCTAAGACAAGGTCACAAATACTTTCTCCAATATTCTTTCCAGGAGATTTATAATTTTGGATACTACATTTGGGTTTATAATCTATTTTGAAATAAATTTTAATATACTGTGAGGTAAGAATTCAAGTTCATTTCTAAGGACATCCCACTGTCCGAGTATCACTTATTGAAAAGATTATATTTCTTCATCGAATTGACTTTACTTCTCCTGTTTCTTGCTTCCCTGCGCTTAAAATATAGAGTGAATTTTATGCTCTAATACTCCCTTGCATGACTATGATAAGGGACAAATCTCTTGACCCCTCCAAGTCTGTTACAACATATTTAATGGAAAAGTGTGCCTCAGTGACTTCAAAGCTACTTTAATAGCTGAAATTTTCTTTCAACATCAGTTGATGTTTTTAATAGTTATTGGGCTTAATTGGTCTCATCCAAATCATTGAGAAGCCCTAAGTTTCCTAGCCATCAGAGCCTCTTTTTTTTTTTTTTCTTTAACTGTTTTGGCTAGTTAGCTCAGATTGTCACTTTCACAAAATTAATCATAAACATTCAGGTCCATCTTCTCGGATTATAACAAACTAGATGTAATAGGAAATATGTCCTGATATGATAGAAAAGTCTTTATTTAGAGAAAAACTTGCTTTTATTTTCAAAGAAATGTTTATATCAAAAATAATACAGATGTGACTATTATTTGCCTTCCAATTTAGACAAAGTTCAAGGTCCTGGTATTCTATCAGAAGACGTAACCCAGCACAAAATCCCAGCAACCACTTAACCTTGTGGCAGGAAGAGCTCCCAAGCAGAGCACGTCATCAGTTCAAGCTGCTACTCTGATCATTATCCATGAGTAAAGGAGAATAGGAGATTGTAAGAAATCACTTTTAAAAGACAATTAGCTCTCCTAGATGGCAACTTAGGGTCATTTCAGTAACTATACCTATTCCACTCTTTCTCTGGGTTTAGGAAGAAAAAAAGGTCCAAAATTGTAGCAATTCAACAATCTAAGCCCCAGACCCTGTGTGAAGTTATAAGCTTCCACTGTTTGGCAGAAAGCTGGCGATCGATAGATTAAAGTCCCACCAATACATGGGGCATGGGAAACAAAACAAACACTTAGCTGAGAATCAGAGAATGTGCGTTTTCCACTGAGCTCTCCAAGTAATGGCAGCAAGAAAGGAGGAGTGGCACAGTGGAAATTAAGGCTTGGAGCTCAACGACCTTAATTTATGGCAGCACTACTTACCATTGTGTGAGTGCACGGAAAGTTCATGACAACTACTTGACCCACAGTTTGTCCTTCTGTAAAAGAGAATAAATTGTGTCTGAGAGGGAGTAGTCAAAATCATTTTCAACCTTGACTCTGCCTTTATTTTTTTTATTTTTTTTAAAGATTTTATTTATTTATTTGACAGAGAGAGAGATCACAAGTAGGCAGAGAGGCAGGCAGAGAGAGAGGGGGAAGCAGAAGCAGGCTCCCTGCTGAGCAGAGAGCCTGACGCGGGGCTTGATCCCAAGACCCTGAGATCATGACCTGAGCCAAAAGCAGAGGCTTTAACCCACTAAGCCACCCAGGCTCCCCTTGACTCTGCCTTTAGATATGCTTTCAGCTCAGGTCTATATGGGTTGAGCTCTTCTTGGTGCCTTCCTCCAAAGCAAACCTTTGATAGAACTCCCTAATTCAACAAGCACACATCAATAAGTTCCCTAACTCAAATATCTGTTAAGGCACAGGAGTGGCGTGTTTAGTTAACCACACTAAATAACTATTCGGCAATATTCTTACTAATGGATAAAATCTTTATGGTGTGCCATCCCAAAGTTTCAGAAGCTCACATGGCAGAAACAATGGTTGTGGATTATTATGTCTGAGAGTTATGCATTATTCAAAACAATCCAGAGGGTAAACTTCCTGCCGAAACAAGTCAGATCAGCAGAAGACAGGATTGTTGGCTCTCATAGCTTCCCCGTTCCTGTTTTCTATTAATTTTTTTGATGAATTGTACATTAATGACAAATCATCATCTTTATAAAGAGAGTTCCTATGAGAGGCAGTTGAAAAAATGGTGATCAATATTTTTTTCAATTTTTAATGATTGTTAAAAAAATTAATAGACTTTATTTCTTAGAGCAGTTTCAGGGTTACACAGAAACTGAACGGGAAGTCCAGAGAATTCCCATTATACTCCTTCTCCTCTGTCCCTGCAATTTCCCCTATTATTAACATCTTGTCTTGATGTAATACATTTGTTATAATTAATTAACAATTGATACATTATTATCCATAGTTTACATTAGAGCACTGTGTCGTACAGATCTATGGGTTTTTCCAAATGCTAATGTCATGTATTGACCATTATAGCCTCCTAGAAGTGTTTCACTAATCTAGAAATACCGTGGTTCCATCCTTTGATCCCACCATCCCCCTTAACTCCTAGAACCACTGACCTTTGTACTCTCTCCGTAGTTTTGCTTTTCCAAAAAATTATATAGTTGGAATCAAACAGTATGTAGCCTTTTGAGATTGGCTTCTTTCACTTAATATTGCGCATTTTACATTCCTCCATATCTTTTCATGGCTTGATAGCACATTTCTCTCTACTGCAGAATAAATAATATTCCATTGTATGAATGTACCCCAGTTTATTTATTCATTCACCTACCAAAGGACATCTTAGTTGCTTCTGTGTTTTTGGCAATAATGAATAAAACTGCTATCAATTTTGTGTGCAAATTTCTGTGTGGGCACATCTTTTCAACTTATTTGGGCAAATATGTGGGAGCACGGTTGCTAGATAACAGTTTTCTTCCTGCAATATCTATAATGTCTAATCTATTAATCCCACTCAGTGTAGTTTCCAAGTTAGATACTGTGTTTTCATCTCTAGTAGGTCTGATTTAGGCATTTCATAATTTGTCATGTCTCTACTTGGCATGCATTGCTTCGAGTCTACCTTCTGAACATACCAGATCATGTTCCACAGGTTACACTGACAGTCGCAATGTCCTGGTCTGCTAATTCTGTCATCTGTGTCATTTCTGGGTTGGCTTTGACTGGCTGATGTTTCCATTCACTGAGCCTCATATTTTCCTGCTTCTTTGCATAAACAATATATTTTTTTTCATTGGATGCCAGTCATGGTGAGTTTTGCCTTGTTGTATGTTGGCTATTTTTGCATCCTAATAAATATTCTTGAACTTTGTTCTAGATCTTAACTAATTTATTGGAAATATTTTTGGCACTTGCTTTTAAGCTTCATTAGGGAGAATATCATTGAGTGTAAGGCTGATTCTGGGCCATTACTGAGACAAAACTCTTCAAAATCCTCTACCTGATATCCCATGAATTATGAGTTGTTCCAATCTATGGTGGGAATAGTAACTCTATCCAAGATTGCTTGAGCCTAAGATTTGTCCCCTCTAATCCCTCCAATGGTTCTTTCACTGCCCTCTGATAGATTATTCATGCTCATGTGTTACCTGTGCTCAGGTGAAGATTCTAAAGAGATCTTCCCAGGTATCTAGAACTCCCTCACCTCTGTTTAGCCCTCTCCTCTCTGATGCTCTGTCTTATCCCCTCAAACGTGAAGACAACCAAGTTTCTTCTGGGTTCCCCTACCTATTTTGTGATCTGGAAACTCTCCAGTCAATAAGTGGGGGCAACCATAGGGCTTACTTCATTTGCTTCTCATTCTTTTTTTTGTTTTTAAAGATTTTGTTTATTTATTTGACAGAGAGAGAGATCACAGGTAGGCAGAGAGGCAGGCATGGGGGCAGGGGGAAGCAGGCTCCCCGCTGAGCAGAGAGCCCGACGCGGGGCTCGATCCCAGGACCCTGAGATCATGACCTGAGCCGAAGGCAGAGGCTTTAACCCACTGAGCCCCCCAGGCGCCCCTCATTTGCTTCTCATTCTTAAAGGATTACTGTCCTCCATTATTGGATGTCCGGTATTTTAAAAGGCACCGGTTTACATAATTTTTTCACTTTCTCAGTTTGTGGTGTTTTATTTTTGTTTTTATTTTTGTCAGGCTGGCAGATCTATTTCCTTTTGTCTCATCTGGGGTGGAAGAAGAAATTGCGAGTTTTTCCTTAAATACAGATCTAAGTGTCATGCTTCCATGACAGACACGGCCATGTGGCGACAGAGGAAGCATTATGATTAACAGGTGCCTAGGATCCCTGACGATGGAGAAGAGGCCATTGTAGACCAGGTACTGGGAGCCACAGCAGCAAGCGGTGGCTTGTGATTCTTTACACCACACTCTCCGCCCCCTGACACTGCAACCCTGGTGTTCTTACTCAAAATTGATATGTTCTCATTTTCACATAAAAATAATATAAAATTTTCATTAGACTACTTAGTACTTTTATATCTGTAACTGGCAATATTAGTAAAGACACCACACTGATTCAAACATAGCTTCGGTGCACGTCTTCCCATACCCTTAATGCCAACTCTGTCACACACACAAAAGTGCTGCTTTTAACCTCATTCCTATAGGAATTCTGGAGCCATTACTGTGTGGTGCCTCTGAGTATTCCTATACTCTATCAGACTTCACTGAGATTAGCTCCGGAGCTGGGCAAGGCTGAATCTGGCAAGTGAATCACCGCAGTGAGGGCAGTGAAATGGGGTTTGCAAAGGCAGCAGGCAACGTTGCAGGAAGATATGTCCACTTTCCGCTCAGTGCACAGTGGAAAGCTTGCACAGTTCAGTATAAGCTACATCAAATTGTACAATTTATTCTGCTAGTGTTGTATTTATTCTGCTAGTAAATTCCCTTAGCACTGAGAATATAGAAATCTGAAAGACTATGCTGAATACTTTAGAAATTTTATTTTTTATTTTTTAAGATTTTATTTATTTATTTGAGAGAGCATGAGTGGGGGGTGAGGGCAAAAAAGGAGTGAGAGAAACAGACTCCCCACTGAGCAGGGAGCCCAATGTGGGGCTGATCCCGGGATGTCAGGATCCTGACCTGAACTGAAATCAAGAGTCAGAAGCTTAGGGGGACCTGGGTGGCTCAGTGGGTTAAAGCCTCTGCCTTCGGCTCAGGTCATGATCTCAGGGTCCTGGGATCGACCCCCGCATCGGGCTCTCTGCTCAGCAGGGAGCCTGCTTCCCCCTCTTTCTCTGCCTGCCTCTGCCTACTTGTGATCTCTCTCTCTCTCTCTGTCAAATAAATAAATAAAATCTTAAAAAAAAAAAAAGAGTCAGAAGCTTAACCAACAGAGCCACCCAGATGCCTCTACTTTTAAAAGGCATTTGCTTTGCTGGATTTACATAAGAGAAAAGCACGTGTGGATCATTCAGCCCCAAAACTTCCAGTCATTGCTGGAGAATGGATCACAGTAACAATGACTATTCATCAACAAATGGAGTTTTTATTTTTATTATCAAATTATGCCACCTAAGTTATGCATTCCTACTCAGCTAGCACCACACTTCAAAAGACAGATTTTCATAGCTGTCAAGAAAACATGCAAAGAGAAGCCAAATTTGAAATAATCATTGCTTGCCTTTACTTTATAAGCAGGACAAAAGAAATAACAGATTGGGTAATTGATTGGAGTATTGGAATCTGGTACTTATTTAACCATTAAGGAAAGAAAAATGCTTACATGTGAAAGAAGAAATGTTAGACTCTTTGGTTTCCAAATGGAAAGATTAAAGATTCATCAACTAATTATATACTATTGCTTTTTAATGTTTATTTCTGTAAACTATGGAACAAACCTGTGCCTGTTTCTTTTCTATTTACTAGGATCTGAGATGGGTCAAAATCATATAATACATTTAAAAATGTATTTTCAGAACTGTTCAAAGATTAAATTGGCTATTCTAGTTAGAAGCAAGTTCTTTATCCTTGGACATAAGAAAGTACAGTCAAGATTATCATTTATTTTACAAAGCCAGAAAATAAATGCTTTAGAGATTCATATCATGATAAAAATAAAAGAGATACAAGAAAGGCCTAAAACCCTTCTTCACTGATGCTTATCGTACTATCAAGGTCATGGGGGAGAAGAAGAGAGAGAGGAAGAGAGGATAAAGAGGGAGGAACATAGGAGGAAGAGGAAGATGAAAAGAGAGAGAGTCAGAACCAATTCAAGGAATGGCATATTTTGGCAAATGCAAATAACAATATACCTTTTCAATTATATCTATTTCAAGCACTATAAAGCCACAGACACTGACAGTAAGGCTAAAATCTGGGACATTTGGAAAGATGTGAAAGCCTTTGTAAACTTTAATTTTGTATTACGTCCTTCTGAAATTGTAAAACCAAAACCAACAAGCAGCATTTACTCATTAAAAAGCCACCTGAAATATATTGAAATGGACATACAATAGATGACAGATAAATATTCTGCCCGATAAGAATAATTTCATTTAGGTTACAAATTTGCATTTTTTTCGTCACTTTTAATTAAAAACTACTCCAAAATCGATAGGGAAAAGGCAGCCACTATTGAATGGAGGAGAAAGAATGAGAGAAGCATGCATGTTAATACTGGATGCACAGGAGAAAACGCATCCTGATGCAATACGGCATCCGGTCCACCTCCGTCTGCGCTCAGACCACTTCCTCCTCTAGGTAACGGCCAAACCGTCCACACAGGTATGCAGTCCCACTGGAGGGTTTACTGTCCGACATGTCTTGGAAAATGAACTGGCCCATGATGTATTAAGAGAAGTCATCTCATTGCCGATGGGGAAGATTCATCAGCCTTTCGGGAAATTGTTTATTCTCAATGGTATTGCTGTGCTTACACCGCAGGAATGAAACTTCCTGCCCGACCAATGAATGGCTCTCGTGCCACAAAGCAAGCCAAAGAATCATTCTGATCATGGCCACAAGGGCGAGGTGTTAATAAGGCAATGACGGGATTCAGCCCAGCACGAGCACTAAAGTATGACACACCCCGATGGCACTTGCGGATCTCAATAAAGTACCCAGTTTTCTTGGAGAAAAGTCAGGACACTCCATGTCCCAAGTCAAGACATTCAGGTGGCATGGATTCAGTAGGCTTGAGCACATTTAATTCAGTTTACACAATCTTGGGGGAAGAAAAGAAAACAATACATACACATTGGAGGAAGCACATGCTCCTAGTAAGACTTATATCCATCACTTACCATGAATTGTTTATAAACGGTGTATATTTTCTGATGAATAGAGATGTTTGACAGGATCAAAAATACTAGCTCTGTCAAGAGGTACTCCCTCCAATCACCCCGTTCTTGCCTGGTGCAAAACCTGATCTCTTTAGAAAAGGACAGAGGTCATTCACATAAGCAGTTAAGACCTGGGATTTATCTGAAGCACTACATTTTATTCTTGATTTTTTTTTTTAATGTTAGTGTCCCTTTTCCTGCTATACCTTGAAAGTTTCCATTTTAGGAGACAGTCAAAACAGTAGCTCAGCAGGTAATCTAAAAACGAGACTGGCTCGTGTGATAGAAGATACAGTAAGATGGGTACACTTTGAGAAGTGCCCATAAAATAGGATTCCTTTTCTCCTCACTGGCTCCTTCACACTCTGGCTGTGCTATCAAGGAAGTCAGTGCTGCTATCACATTTTTTCATTCCAAACTTTTCAGCCTGCCATATTTTATAGTGTTAATTGTAATTCAATGAGAGGTTTTTTTACAGTACTCGTGTCCCTCTCTGAAAGGCATTTCCTATCCTCGTTCAAATATGCATGTGAGTAAAATTGACATGGTTACTAGCAAATTAATTCTTCACTCTGTTACAGTTCAGTTTATCCTTCATGCCTTATTAAAATATTTCCCAACTTTATAAGGAGAATAGGAAGAGTTTGATTTGAATACATTTGTGCCTGTTCTTGTAAATCATTTTGATTGAAATACAAAAAGAAAAAAAATGTTAACAATTTGAATTTGGTAGGTTTTAAACACAGAGGCACTTTCCACAATGAGAAATAAAGCAACCTTCTAGACTTTGATTAAACTCATCCTGATATCACAGAGGTAAATAATTATAGATATAATCAATTTGGGGGAGGGACCCTGGCAGCAGTGTACTCCTCCTGACCTTGTGTTGCCCTGGAATGGTTCACGAGCTCACTGGGCGCAGGATGAAGGACACTGGGCCCCGCAGAGGAAATTCCAGCTACTGATCTCAAACGAGCCACCTGCTGTCTGCAGCACTCAGTTACCGTTAACTACCCTGAATCTCAGATCCCAGGAATGGAAGGAAGGTAGTATGTTTTTGGTGTCACACAAGGCTTTGAGGAAGAGAGAAATTATTTAATGCACTATGAATACTTTCCATATTACTAAATAAAAGCTCAGTCTATGTGTGCCTGTGTGTGTGTATGTGTGCCTGTGTGTGTGCTGTGTGTGTATTCTTTGATGCTCGAAAGAAGCTTTCTGCAATTATTAAGACAGGGTCTCTCACTGGAAGGGAAAAAACTGCAGGGGGTATCACCGTCTACTCATTTCTATTTCTAAGAAGACCTTCTTTTTCTTCCTGAAGAATTAAGAGAAAGAAAGGAGAGCAAAAGAGCGAGAGGAA
>CM052900.1:1106324-1188187 GCA_028534135.1 Potos flavus | reverse complement strand
AGAAGGAAGTAAGAAAGGGAGGAAGGAAGGAAGGAAAGAAGGGAGGAAGGAAGGGAGGGAGGGAGGGAGGGAGGGAGGGAGGAAGGAAGGAAAGAAGGAAGGAAGAAAGGGAGGGAGGAAGGAAGGAAGAAAGGGAGGAAAGAAGGAAGGAAGGAAGGAAGGAAGGAAGGAAGGAAGGAAGGAAGGAAGGAAGGAAGGAAGGAAGGAAGAGAGGGAGGAAGGAAGGAAAGAAGGAAGGAAGGGAGGAAGGAAGGAAGGAAAGAAGGAAGGAAGGGAGGGAGGAAGGGAGGGAGGGAGGAAGTAAGGAAGGAAAGAGGAAAAGAGAAACATTAGGAAAAGAGGAAAGAGAAAACATTATAAATCTGGAGGTTGCTCATTGACAGTTCCCTTCTTGCGGGCCACTGTAGGAGATAACACATAAGGGATGCTGTTGGGGTCAGACAAGTCTTCAGGGAAGGACCGAAGTCTAAGGAGGAATCGTGGGGGGAGGAAGAGGCACAGGAGGTGCCCGAACCAGCAGTCTGGCTCTTGCGGTGGGAGCTGCCTTGGAGCAGCCCCGGGGGGACACGCTGCCAGGGGACAGTTCGAGTGCACGTGCTGTGCTAGATGGTGACTCTGGCCAAGCACCATGACCCAGCACGTGACCCCAACCGGCCACCTCACAGGGGTGTTTATCATATTAGTGGATCCGTCCTCCCTTCCTGAGTGTCCATGTGCGTCCCTCCGGTCCCCAGATGGAAGAGATGATGCAGCACAGCAGTTCCTAGCTTGGTCTCTGGAGTCAGGTTGTTTGGGTTCAAATCCGAACTCTGCCACTTATTATTTCTGCAACCTCGCCTGAGCTTCTTATCTCTATGCCTCCACTTATGTGTAAAACAGGGCTGGTAGCACTTGTGACACAGAGCTCTTAAGAGAATTAAGTAGAACAACTCACACAGAGTAGGCAGTCACTGCCTGTTACATGGCGTGATTTATTTGGGTCAGAAAGCTGAATAGCAGCATCTATAAGAGCCATCGTCTCCAAGGTCATCCACCCCCTTCTTCCACTAATCAGCTGTGTGGCAGTGGGATTGTCGCTCACCCTCTTCCACATGCCTCTGCTTGCTCGTTTGCAAATGGTAACAAAATGCTTGCCTTGCGGTTGGTTCTTACCAGGATTAAGTAAGACATCAGGCCGAGCAAGGTCTGGCATCTAGTGACCGTCCGCTGACTAGTAAGCATCCCTGTAACTCTTCCGGAGCAGCATGACAGACCATCTTAGAGTGCAGGTGTGTGGCTTCTCAGCGGGGCTCTCTTTGGGCCACGTGACCTTAAGCAAGGTACTTCGTCTCTCTTTATGCTCCTCAATGTGTTTTTATCATGTGGGACATGTTAGCAAGTACCTTAAAGAGCTGTGTGGAATGAAATAAAGTCATTCCATCAGTACCTGGCACAGAGTTAAACATCTGAAAAATATTAGCCATCATTATCACTGTCGTAAGGACGAGGAGGAGGAGGAAGAGGAGATAGTAAGAGCAATGGCGTCCCACTGGGGACACATCATGTGGCCACCCCACTGGGACAGCTCTCCGTGGCATTGCGGCACAGGTATTATTAGCCCACCAGCCACTAAGGAGGATGGAACTGGGAAGCCAGCATGGGGCAGGGAAGAGGGACACTTGTCACAGAGTAAAATAAACTACAGAGTGTTGTGACTAAAACGTCTAATCTCTCTAGTGGATTTTAAGCTCTTAGATATCAAGGGCTATCTTTTCTTGTCTTCACAGTGATGAGCGATATTAAAAAAAACAAAAACAAAAACAAAGACAGTAAATGGTAGTTAAATATTAGACTATAGGAAAGCACTATATTTGTACCTCAACACGTACAAAAGAGTGATACTATATTTTCTCTCTTCTGATATTTATTTGTTGAGTCTCTCCTACGTGCCCGGCTCTGCTAGGCTCTGGAGAAATAATCATGAATAAATTAGGCACAGTCTCTGCTTCTAGGATGTTTAAAATTTGGTGGAAGTTAAGAAAAATAAACAGAAAATCACTGTCTTTGTATTACAGTTTCTATCTCCCTCTCTGTCTCTCTCTCTCATTTAATAAATGGTTTTCTCTGGGCACAAATATAAAATTAGAGTATCTGTAAAAAAGAGAATATGGTCCAACTTCTAATAATTTAAAAAGATCTCTCTAGCAAAAAAAGTACCTTACAAAAGTATAAATACATATTATAGGAATATACCTTCTAGGCTTAAATTTCTAGGTAACCATCTAGAGTAAAAACATAAGATATCTAACAATCCTATGTACATGGGTTTGTGAATTCTGAATTCTAAGAGAGTAGTGAAAACCTGAACAACTACTGGATAACTGAATATTTTAAAGACCATTTTAAGAGATGTTAGGACAAAGAGAGGAAAAGAAGCAAGGCCACAAAAAGTGAATTAATAAAATCTGGAGAAGAAGCATGTGAATTTATCCCATATAAGATCCAGGAGTTTAGACAGAAAATTGAAAGCCTTTCCCAGGAAATAATAGTAATTGATGGTGGCTTCATAGTGGCTCAGATATTGGGCTCCTCTTTTAAAGAGGAAATACACTCATTTTTTTTTTTTAAAGAGAAAGAGAGAAAATAGGTATCTCAATGAGAAAAAGGATGATGTCAGAAAAATACATGCTAGTGAAAACACTCATATATATGTTTGATTCAGACATCAAATATATAGGTAAATTGAAAAAAAACAGAGTTGGAGTGACCTTATATTGGAGACTTCTCTTCCCATAGATATGCAAACCAACAATCTGAAAAATGAAATGACCCCGAGGTCCCGTGATGAAGCAGGAGCCAGCCTAGGACTGCCATCATTGCACCGAGGGTACCGTACTCCCCTACTGAGATGCGCAGCCTCTATTCCCGATCCATCAGTACTATCTGCAAAAGGCTAAAGGAAACCACGATCTAGTCTTGCTGAGATTGAGTCACAGTGGGTCTTAGGGATGGGGATGATGCAGCAAGAAAACACCCGGCAGGAACAGGTTTGGACCTACTTTGACATAGGTTGCTCAGTGTTGAGCGGGCTTGGCGGACACACAGAAATACTCGTGGGCCCATGGCCACTCACTCAATGGCTTGATATATGCCAACTTCATTTTGAGATAAAAATATAAACCAGCATCCTCGATCCTTAAGATATAAGGGATTCCCTGCTTCTCTGGCTATACCACTAGGTTGAAAATGGCAAATGGGCAGGTGGCTTCTGTGTGGCTAATCAGTATTTCCACTCTTCGGCCACAATGACTATGATGGATATATGACCCAAGCATGGCTAATCTCAGTTCTTCTCCAGAATGATTCCTGATTCCAATTGTATCTAGGCATAAGATACTTCATTTCTGGGGCACCTGATTGGCTCAGTCAGTTAAGTGTCCAACTCTTGGTTTCAGCTCAGGTCATGATTTCATGGGTCATGGGATCGAGCCCTGTTCAGGGCTCTGTGCTCAGCAGGGAATCAGCTTGAACATTCTCTCGCTCTATCCTTCCCCCCACTTGTGCTCTCTCTCTCAAATAAATAAATAATTTTATTTTTAAAAGAAGCTTCATTTCTTCCTTTCTAGCTATAAACCTTAAAGACCTCAGCCTGGAAGCTAGAAATGGCTAAGTCCCTTCCAAGTGGCAAAAGCAGTAGGAGAAGAGAAAGTCAATGAAAAGAATGATGCAAAGATGAGACATGGGTTAATTATTGCAAGTGGCAGTGAGCCCCTTGATCAAATTGTCTCTTACTGTGTCTTGCCCTTCACCATTACAACAGCTAACAAACTTCTCATTGTATCTGAGACATTTGAGTTTCGTTTTTTATCAACTTCAGACAATGTGCCTTGTTAAATAATATTGCTAAACCATTAAATAACTTCAATGATGATAATGATTATTATATGTAAAATCTTTCCACTATTTTTATATTATGAAATAAAGTTCCTTATACAATTAACCTTGTAATTATACAATAAACATCTACTAGTTATTGAACCTGCACCGTGCATAACCTAGTTATGCACCTAAACCGTGAAAGTTATGTTAAATTATCTATTTTAATCCTCACAAAAAGTCTTCAAACAGGGTATGATTTTTGCCACTATTCAGATGACAGAACTGAAGATTACAGAGTATAAGGGGCCTCTTCATTGGACTCGTGGCTCTTAAAAGGATCTGTGTCCAGACACGAAGATCCCTTTTCCCAAGTCCCTTCAGCTGTAAGTTAGGAAGCTATACGTGTCAAGTAAGGAGTTTAGTATTTAAGCAGAAAGTTAAGGAGACATTATAGGGATTTTTGATATAACATGGACAAGATAAGATTTGATTCACTGTTGAGATTGAAGTAAATACCGTTTAATTAGTATCATGGCTATCTCATTATATGCCTGTGCCTTTAGATATAGAAATCATCTCATAGAACATCCAGAATAACCAGTTCAGTATATAGATAAGAGACCTGGGACCTAGAAACATTAAGAGTTCCTCCAAGGTTAAACAGAAAATCATTAATGTAGGGGAGACAGATCTGATCTACCGGTTGAGTCTTGCATTTGCTCCGTGCCCATGTAATTTCTGTTTCTGTGGCAAGTCTGGACTCTTCCTTGCATTAGTTGATTAAACTTCTTGCCTAATCATCTATTGTCAATTTATTTTAAATAATAGTACGTATTTTTGCACATCTTTTAGGTCTTCAATAAGAATTTTAGAATTAAGAAAGTTATATCCCTATCATTAATTTTCATTAACAAATGTTTGATTAAGCTGCAGCCTGAGAGAAACTGGTCTCTGTTGGAACTTGTCACCAAGAGGCTTAATGTTCTTTCAACAAAGCCAAGAGCTAACAGAACAATTCTCACTATTAAAAAAAATCTTAAAAACACGCACTGTTTCAGTTTAATGGTTGTGAATAGTAGTTTGTTATGAAATTTTAATGGTTCGATTATAACAGCCATTTCTAAAATGAATCATAGTTACTACCATTTAAGGTATGACATAAATTGTAGATTGCAATTGCTTACAGACTTTTTAAAAACAATAATCCGTCTACATCATATCCAGAGCATGTCATAATAACTGGAGGAAGGATTTTCACAAACCTAAAACAAAGATGCAACAAAAGAGAAAGGCTGCTGTAAGGATGAAGATCTCCTATTTACTCAAAATGAAATTGAAACTGAAATTGACATGAAGGAGTAAACAAGTAATTTTTACCTTCAAACTCATCATCTTTACCATATCTCTTCTTGGGTCTGTGACTATATTAGTGTAGAAAGGATGTTTAAAATTGTTTAGGCTAATGGATTTTAAATATGTTTTTGGATATGGAGAACTCATTAACAAATTATCGATAGCCTCAACAGAAAAAATATATTAAAAATGGATTTTGATTTGGTTGAATCAAGAATGAGGGTTTCAGAACTTGTGTCCCTCCCTCCTCTTCCTCATCTCTTGAATTGGCTACGCCCGAGTCACCAACGAACCACAGAAGTGAGTCCAATATTCTCTCCTACCCATTCGATGACACAATTGGAAAATATTAAAACCAGAGAATGAATATGAATTCCCCATTCTCTCAAACCTAATTGGTGGAAAATCCGTGACAGGAAGATAGGTTTCCTGGATTGTTGTCCAGAGACTCTCCCATTGTCTTTCCTATTATTCAAGGCTCTCAGGATTTCTCCTACTTTCTCAATGTTCTCCTTAAACTTGCAAGCTCTTGCCTTTTAAATGAATGGTTGGCAGCTCAACCACCCTTTTGTCAAAGAAATGGATTGTAGATATATTTAAAATCTACCCACAAGCACAGTTCTAACTAGAAAACAATTTGAAAAAAAATGATAAGCATCAATTATTTTTTTACTAAAAAGACACAAAAGTCAAAGGAAATTAACCTCTAAAATAGAAATGGCAAAATTCTTGGAAAGGCTATCACGTTACTTTGTAAGCCAATATTTAACCAAGTTAATAATCTTCACTTAATTAGTCCAAATTTTAGTCTGTCTATCTAAGCCAACGAGCCTTGTTTGTTTGTTTTAAAGATTTTATTTATTTATTTGACAGAGAGAGAGAGATCACAAGTAGGCAGAGAGGCAGGCAGAGGGAGAGGGGGAAGCAGGATCCCTGCTGAGCAGAGAGCCCGATGCGGGACTGGAACCCAGGACTCTGAGACCATGGCCTGAGCTGAAGGCAGAGGCTTAAACCACTGAGCCACCCAGGCGTCTGAGCCTTGTTTTTTGAAGTCTGATGTATCAAACGAATCCACTGCATGCTGTATGAGTCAGCCAGGTTTCCGCTGTGATACTTAGTGGCCTCAAACAACAAATCTCTACTGAGCAATCACGGATTTGCTGCCCACCTGTGCGGGGTGGAGCAGGGTGTTGGGGCTTGCCGCTGTCACCTGGTCGCCCACAGCTGGTGATGAATACACCTGTCCTTAAGTAGCATGGATCCAGTGCGCATCTGTCTTCCTGAGATTCTGGGGCTTTGAGAGGAGTAGTAACCTGCTCAGTAGCACATTTTTAATTACCTTCCTCCCCTTGCCTGTCTCATTTCTCAGCTCCCCTACCGAAGCTTCTTTAAATTCTTTAGATCACTTTACAAATCACCCCCTGCACACAAATCCTTGTCAAAGGCTCTGCTTCTTAGCTAGGATGACAATATAACTTGGACACCACACACACACGTACACACATACCCTACACCTCTATTATCGTTTTAATGACTATCTTTTATATACCCCAAATTACTTGTTTAATCCACATCTGTGAAAACATGAGATGGTTTTCGGTTTTCTATCATAGAGAATGTCTGTGATAAACACCCCCTCTGGTTTCTGTCAGCTCCGTGTCGCCACAGTTCCCTGAAAGGTCCCTCTGCATCCCACGTGATTTTCCAGAACCCTCTGCCCACCGTGGCCCCCCATGGGGATCGGCCCATAAGAAGCTTGTATGGTCTGGAAGGTGGAAGGGAGGGAAGTGGTCGTCCTCTGGATCTAATTGCTCAGGCAGAGATGGAGGCAGCTAGGAACTTTGAATCAGCTTCTGTGCAAACCCTGGAGAACCACCCACTTGACCCTTGTCCACTCGTGGAATCTTCCGAGAAAATAACCAATGCAGGGGGTTTTCTTGCAGCTCTCAAGAAAGAGTTATTATGATGCTGTCAGCTGAATGGACTGGTATCAGCTTCCCTGACCTCTGCCCCCCCTCCCATCAAGGAGGACCTTATAGTCACTCATGCTCTGCATTTCATCCTTCCCTAATTGGGATAAATAACATGGCTTCTCCTTTCTTAAACAAACCATTTACTGAACAGCATTATGAAATCTAGAGCTATCTTTTTTTCCTACCTATCATCTATCTATCTATCTATCTATCTATCTATCATCTATCTATCATCTATCTATCTATCTATCTATCTATCTATCTATCTATCTATCATCTATCTATCTATCCCTATCACAACTTCCTTAAAGGAGAAAGCAGTGAGTTAGTTATGACGTGCTCTAAAACAATGTCAATAGATCTTCCTGATTCCTTCCACTGACCGCTTGGGCTCCCCCTAGTCTTTTCCATTTAAATCCTAATCTTTCCAACTGAATGACAAATTTATGTTAACAGTCCAATTATTCAATGGTTTCTGGTAGATGAAAAACAGGTTAGGGTCATGGCATATACAAGGAAATTCTTTCACTATAATTTTAAAAGATTTCCACCAAGAAACCAGCTCTCCATACATTGCTTCTTCTCCTGGTCTCTATTTCTGATAGGCAGGATTCTTGAGTCTCTTTGGGGCACCTGGGTGGCTCAGTGGGTTAAAGCCTCTGCCTTCAGCTCAGGTCTTGGGATCGAGCCCTGCATCGGGCTCTCTACTCAGCAGGGAACCTGCTTCCCCCTCTCTCTCTGCCTGCCTCTCTGACCACTTGTGATCTCTCTCCCTATGTCAAATAAATAAATAAAAAATCTTAAAAAAAAAAAGTGCCTTCCTGGAGTGTTCATTTTATTATCCTGTCCTTGATATCAAGAATCACTCTCTCTCAGGGCGCCTGGGTGGCTCAGTTGGATAGGCATCTGCCTTCAACTCAGGTCATGGTCCCAGGGTCCTGGGATTGAGCCCTGCATTGGGCTCCCTGCTCGGCAGGGAATCTGCTTCTCCCTCTCTCTCTACCATTCTCCCCTGGCTTGTGCTTTCTCTCTCTCTCTCAAATAAATAAATAAAATCTTAAAAAAAAAAAAAAAAGAATCACTCTCTCTCTTTCTCTCTTTTTGTCTCTCTGACTCTCTCTCCTTCCCTCCCTTCCTCTCTCACTCTCCACCTCTCTCTTTTTCTCCCACTATTTAAAAAAAAAATCAAGTAGTGAAAAGGAACTTAAAAAACAATTTGAAAAAGAACTTCTACTCATGTGCCTTCTGTTTCCTTGCCTGTTTGTTTGATTTGTTTTTGTTTTTGTTTTGGAGGAAGAGGAAGAAGAGGAGGAGGAAGAAGAGGAGGAAGAAGAGGAGGAAGAAGAGGAAGAGGAAGGGGAGGAGGAAGAGGAGGAGGAAGAGGGGGAGGAAGGGGAGGAGCATCATCCCAAAATTTTCCCGCCAGAGGCCTTTACAAATGCTGGGTTGTGTGTTGTTTTATTTTGTTCTGTTTGGTTTTTGAAGAAGATAGTGAGACTACTTGCAGCTGGAGCGAGGAAGGCTACCCCCACAGCATGGCCGGACTTCTGACCACCGACTCCTCAGACAAAGAGGTTTCTTATGTTGGGAGCTGGTGTCCCACAGCGGGCGGGTTCTCTGTCCCCCTGCTGCAGAAGGCTCCCGACACGACACTCCCTGGGATGAGTTCATTCTTTCCTGACTAGAGAACTCAGGATTCCAGGGTGACAGCATCCCAAATGGAAGGCTTTTGCATCTTTTATTACCTGCTTCTACTTTTAGCCTCAGCCCTAAGATTAGGAAATATTTCTAGAATTTGTCAAAGTTTCCCTTTCCTTTCTACCAATTTCAACATATTCCTTGTAAGGAAAATTACGATTCAGGCTTTGCACCTCTTTCCCTCCTTTCTTCCCTTCCTGGATGGATCTATGCTCTTTCCGGATGTTCCGTTTTATGTGAGGCCATTTCCGCAATCTCCCAGTGATGAAAGTCTGTTTGTTTATTTTTTAAAGATTTTTATTTGCTTGTCAGGCAGGGGAAACCAAAGACATCTTTTTTTTTTTTTTTTTTTTTTTTTCTAGAACTACTCATATGTCTTATTTGCCTAATTAGTTTTTCAGTACATTACAGCAAGGATTTAGGGCCGGAGAGAAATGAGGATTCAGGAAGAAAGAAATTGGATGTCAGGATTTCTGGTGGCCACCATTAGGAATGTGAGAGTCCTTAAAACAAACCTAGTCCTCACATACAACATTCTCCAGAGGGCCCATGGAATCCAGCAAGGGCAGCAGCCTACACCTCAGGAACTTTCCAGACGTTCTCTTCCACTAGCCTGTTCGGCATACTGTTCCCTGCTACCCCTCTCCTAGCTCATCAACCAGTTTTAGGGGACTTCTGCTCTTTTCGTAAGATCCTTCTTCCTTCTGCTCTTCCTCCCCACTGCTGCCGGCCACAAGGAGGGAGGCCAAGCTGATCAGTCTATCCCACCCAGATGTGTCGGGCCTGCCGCCCCTGAAAGCAATGGGGAGAGAATAGCTAAGCCCCTCCCTGGGGTGAAAACCCAGGGTTCCACCATCAGGTGACAGGACTGGCATCTCAAGCTGGCAGAGGCGGGGACAGCAGTGGTCCTAGCCAGACACCACCGACGCCATGATGCCTGCAGCAGCTGTTACTTTCCAAAGGGATTCCTCGGGGATTCTGACCCCTTCCCACTTCATGCTGTAGGCAGGGAAATGTGAGTGAGCAGAACTTTCTCACGACTGATCATGTGAGGAGAGTGTGTGATGGGGTATCGCCTTCCTCCGCCAATAAGCATTGTGAAAACAAATTTCCTGACCTCCCCCAGCGAGGTGCAGTGAACGAAAATCATTTTCAATTTGGAGATGATTTGATTTGCCCTCAAGCTCAGTTGCAAGCATCATCTGATGAAGGAAAACATGGCAGAGGCGGACACAAATCCAGGAGATGCTGAGAATAGGCTTCACAAGCCATCACCCGTGCCCTTGCCTCTGACTGCAAGTTCTCCCATCATTTTTGCATCCCGGCTCTTAGCCCTTCAGCCCTTGTCTGTCCTCCCTCTCAGGGGTGTTCTCTGATCATTCAAACCCAGACGCCTTCCTCTGCTCTTTTCCATTTCGTGTCCAACCTTGTTCCTATGCTCGTCAACACTTCCCGAGGTTTATAATTATTTAGTGTATTTTCTTGACAGCTTGGTCCTGGCTTTTATGCTCTGAGAGAATGCGCGCTTCCCGAGAGCTGGGGCCCCGGGTGTCTGCCTGCCTTACTTGTGACCTCATTCCCAGGCTGTAGACTGTTCTACTTGGGAAGCAGCAGGCAATATACAGGAAATCTTGACTGAATGAGTGCATGCTACCCCAATCACTTCTTACTCCTTTTTCTAGAATCCCCTGCATTTCAGCAACTCTTTCTGATGTAACTTGCTACCCTACCACTTGCTTTCCCTGCCTGGCCTATTCTCTGCCAAACCCTCTGCCTGGGGCTCCTTTAAGTGGCTACCAAATCCTGGGGCGAGTGTCAGTGCCCTTGCAGATCCTCTCTGTTTCTGAGCACAGGCACCCTTATTCTGAAAGCTGGCACTCACCCTGTTTGAAATGCAATTATTTCCTACCTACAGATTCTCTCCCCCCAGCATGGGCAAGCTCTATTGGTTCTTTATGGCTTCCCCGTTACCATGGAGACAGATGGGTTTTAGCTATTACGTCTAGGGTCCGGGAATATACAAATGGAAGAGGTAGGAATTAACTTGGACACTCTTGGTGCAATTAGCATTTAATGAACCCATCCTCAGAATAGATTGGCTGCAACCCCATTAGTCCAAAGTCATGTCTGCACAGACTTCATGTAATAAGACGTGAATGACAACGCACAGCGGGGGCTCTGAAAAGGGCTTCGAGGGAGAAAATGTTTACTGAATAAACAGTCTGGTCACCAGGGAGAGAATGACTCATTTGTGTTTCCTGTTTTAATGTGTGAAAATGTTTTTCCTCTTGAAAGGGGCTGCATTAAGGAGTTAGGAGGCATTTCGCCAGACTCATTCGTGCAGTGGATTGGGGTCTGGATAAGATGATAGAATTTCACGAGAAGCATAAAGGGGGGTATGTGTGGGTCAGACAGTTTCTCTTCACTTCTGTGATCATGGTACAAGACTTAGTTTTTCCTCCAGAGGGCAGAGCCCATCAGAGTCTTCCCTTTCACAAAAGTGGCTCAGGGGGGCAAGGATAGAACAAGATCGCGGAGCTAGCAAGTGGCAGAGTGAACCTAGCTCTTGGGGGTCCTAACTCGTGATGCTTCTCCCTGGTGCAGGACGAGGACAGTCCCCTCCATCTCGCTCACCCCACACAGCCTCTCACACATGGACAGTTACATATCGTGATGGGAGAGCCACCCTCTTTCCTGCAGATGAAAGGAAAAGTATAGGACCCTCCAGCAGAAAGGGGAAATTACAACAAAGCCTATGCCAGAAAACAATATCAGATCAAATCACTGTGTCCCCGTTAATTAAAAAAAAAAAATCTTCCCATTTCTCATGCTTTCTCTGTTTCCCCAACTTGAAATCCTTTTGATTCAGAAGGTGGTGCTTATTCCATTAAATCATATTGCTTTGGACAGAACTTGTGTCCCCCCTAATGGGGTGTGGTGGGAACCTTTTACATCCTGTCTCCTTCTGACGGCCCTCCTTCTGACCCATTCGCCATGGCATTAACCAGAGTTACATAAGTGTAGTCCAACGATCCCGGTGTCGAGTGCGCCATGCTGATCTCGCTCTGACTACTCAACTATGTGCAGCATGAGGAAATAGGGCTGTGAGCCCTGGCGAGTCACTGACCAACGGGGCATGGGCTCCAAGACCTCTTCCGCCTCATACAGGTCCTTTGGAGGCATGTTCTAAGCAATTTCTTACAGAGTCCAAGCAAAGTTTGGTGTGAGTGGCCTTCACCAGTAACCAGCTTGATTCCTCACCCTTGGCTCGGCTTTTCTTGCAATCTTGTTTCAATTCTTTCCAGATCACCCACTTTTATCCCGTGGAATTGCTTTCTAAAATAAACTACCTGTATCCATGTGTTTGCATATACTCTATTCCGGGAAAAGCTAAGACACAGGCTATTTCCTGTGTAATTAGTGATGTATTAGTCAGGGTTCTCCAGAGAAACAGAATCAATACAAGATAGATAGATGATAGATAGATAATAGATAGAAAGATGATAGATAGATAGATAGATAGATGATAGATAATAGAAAGATGATAGATAGATAGATAGATAGATAGATGGTATAGATAGAAAGATGAGATAGAGATCAATAAAGAGATAGATACATATAGATGTAGTTTGTATATCTGTAGATAGACTCATAGATACATAGATAAACATAGAGATAGATACAGATTGGATATAGATAAATATGCATATGTATGAGTATTCATATATATCTATATCTATGTATCTATAGATACTGTACTATTCAATACTTAGTCTAAGTTCTAATTTACTTGCAGGGCTACACATCCGCTGCTGCCATTTAGCGCTCCAGCTCAGGCCACAGACAGAGTTCCGAGGCATCTGTGGCATCTGCTCTATTTTCCATGAGTGCCAAGAAATCCTGTAGTAGCTAAAAAGCTCCTCACTATTTTATTTCATGACATATTTAAATAAGAAAATCCCTTCTCAAAGTGTTACCTCTCTCCTCCCTCTCTCTCTCTCTATTTCACTCTTTATCTATCCATCAAGAGATACATAATAAGGAATTGGCTGATGTGATCATGGAGGCTGAGAAGTCCCGATATCTACAGTCCACTGGGGGAGACCCAAGAGAGGGCACACTATAGTTCCAGCACGAGTCTGGAGGCCTGAGAAGCGGGCAGGCCAGTGGTGTAACTTCACGTCTGAATCTGAGTCCAAGGAGGAGAGGATTGATGCCCCTCACTGAAAGAGAGGGTTCCCTCCTGCTCAGCCTCTTCCTCCTATTCAGGTCTCCAACTGATTGGATGAGGCCCACCACATTAGGAAGGACCTTCTGCTGGACTCAGTCTCTTGATTCGAATGTTAATCTTACCTCAAAACACCCTCAGAGACACACCCAGAATAAAGTCTCATCAAAGTCTAGACACTCTGTGCCCAAGTCAAATCAGCCATCACAGTGGCTAAAATACTGTGCTAAACACAAAATCAAAATGAATCAACAACACACTCTGTTCCAGAACGTTTATGTACGTTATATTATGAATCCTCAAAGCAGTCATTTTAATTTTATTTTATAGAGACCGATGGATTAAATAAAATATCTAAAGTCACATGGCTAGTAACCGAAAATGCTGGATTGAAACCCAGATCAGTATAACCCAAATGAAACAATGCCTTTCCAATGAGGTCACAAGATAAGTCCCAGGCATTAAAATTCCTAGATTTATTTGTTCCTTCAGAACCTAATCACCTTAGGATGTTACCTAAATCCATTAACATTCACACACTAATAATTCATCCTTATTTCTTTTTCATTGTTTATCACAGATTCAGGACCCACAGAATACTCAAGCACACACAGACACACACACACGTTTGAAGACACTTTACACTGGAGCAAATACTTGAAGTTCCCATAAGTATGCCATTTTGGGGTCATATTCAAAAACACTTTGTAGATGCTTTCCCAGAGAGGAAGTTGGTGCTTTGGTGTGTGGGCTAAGTCCTTCCTCCCTCAGGTGCCCATCACTACCTGACAATAACTATGAATATTGAAGGTGTAATGTGTATGCATGAATTTACATTCCTATCTCTGTCTGCTTCTAGGCCTCCATCGATATGTTCATCCATACCCATACCAACACTCTGGTTAACTGGAATATAGGAAAAATGACTATTGTGTGTTTTCTTTTCAGATGCTTAAGTATGGAATGATGTGATTTTTTTTGAAGGTTGCTTCAGTTTGGGAAGCTCTGAGGATTGAAAAGTCACATGCCTGGGATAGAAAGTGGAATAAACAATGAATCTTGGAACACTGCATCAAAAACTAATGATGTATTTTATGACAACTAACATAACACAATAAAAAAAAAAGGAATTAGATCTTAAATGAGTAGCGGGGAATATTTGAGGGAAAATGATTAACCAAAGGTTAACAAAAGCCACTCAATGAGGGCAACAGTGCGAGTACAAAACAGCTGAATCTTAGTGAATACCTAGGAACTGTGGGAAGAAAATCTGGAAAGACACACTGGGCTAGATCGAGAAGAGTCTAGAAGGCCATTTCAAATATTTGTGCCCTGTCCTTGATATGAGTCCGCAGGAGGCTTTCCGTCAGAGGGAGCGTGTGAAATACTCAAATCCACACTTTATAGGTCTCTGTAACTAGACAGGATTTTACATCACACAGCCTGGGGCCTCTTTTATATGGAAGACAAGGTCAAACACCTCTCCGATAGTTGCGGCACAAAGAAAGATGGAGGAGTCACGGGAGCGTCAGGCACCGGCCGTCACTGGAAAGACATCACGGTCCCGCTCAGGGCAGCTGGAAACTCAAGCTTCGAAATCCACCAGACTGAAGGGTGAGTCCTGGCAGGAGCAGGCCCCTTTATTTCCTGAAGCTCAGCAGTTTCCTGCTATTGAATAAAGGTCATAGCATGTGTGTCGAAAGCTCTGGCAAGGGACCCCGAGACATGGGACAGAAGTAGACGCTCAGCACCAGGAGAGGCTCTGCGCTCCGCCTTCCAATTCCGGGGCTAAGGGATGGTGGGCCAAAGACGTCGGCGCAGGGCTGCTAAGGGGCTATCCACAGTGGGAGACTGCCTGCACCGGACTCTGGACCCAAGGACACAACTGCCTAACGGACACGTTCATCTCACTGTTTCCCAGCATCCCCCAATTCCGAATGCCCCAACCCGCCGCAGACCCGTCTGTCCTCAGGTTTCCCGTGCTGTCCGCAGTGGCCTTATTTACTCAGACACTCGAGCAAAATGCCTGAGCTCCACTGAGTTCCTTCCTCAACCCTCTTCCCCCTAAAAGTGCGCTCTCACTCACACGCCTGCTTTGAGGTGTGTTCTCTCCCTGGATGATCAGACAGCGGGTTCCAGGTACCGCCTATGGGAACACATTGAGCAAGGTGGCACAGGGGACAGCATTCAAAAAACCAACCTGTGGTTTTCAGGGCTTGGAATGGAGAGCCCTGGTAGGTTAACCACAAAGGAAGTAAATTATGGTTTGTTGCTAACCTCCAAAGACGGAAAAACAGATAAATAGAGATACATTCAGGGGGGAAAAGGAGGGCGTGGGGGGAGCTAAAGAAACCATTTATTTCACTCAAGGGTGATGTTTACAACAGAAATCATAAAATAGGTAATGCTCCTCTACCTCTCCAGCGAATGATTTGAACAGAGCTAACTGCAAAGAGAGAGTGCTTCGTCTCCCAATAGGGCTTATGTAGAGATTTTAATGAATTCTTTAATTCCAATAATTCAACCTTAAAGCAGATCTATTCGCTTTTCCCTTAACAGCACGATTAGTGCCCAGAAAGTGTATTCCCCTGGCTGTTACTAACATTTTTAATGGACTAAAACTGGAGAACAGAAGTGAGCAATTTGGAACACACTAGCATGTAACAGAACTCCTTGGGTTCATTTGTTTTTCAGGATGTATAAAGATATATTTTCCTTAATTTAAAAATAATTTTATCAAGGTGTGATTGACACACAAGAAAACTGTATATATTTAATACATATGACTCCACAAAATCATCACCACAATCTATACCATAGAGATATCCATCCCTTCCAGAAGTTTTCTCCCACCTTCTTTATTGATTATTATTATTTTGTATGTGTAAGAAGGTCACTTAATATGAGATCTACCCTCTTAGTATGTCTTCGAGTATATGATAAGATGTAATTAATTACAGGCAAATTGTTGTACAAAAGATGTCAAGCACTTATTCATCTCGTATGACTAAAACTTTGTACCCTTTGACTAGTAACTTCCTATTTCCCCTACCCACCCCTACAGCCCCTGGCAACTATCATTCTACTCTCTGCTTCTATGAATTTGACTATTTAAAATTCCTCATATAACCGATATCGTGTAGTATTTGTCCTTCTGTGTGTGCCTAATCTGGCTTAGCAGAATGTCCTCTGGGTTCATCTATGTTGTCCCAAATGGCCAGATTTCTGTCTTCTGTAAGGTTGACCAATATTCCATTGTATGGATATACCACATTTTCTTTGTCCATTCATTCTTTGTTGCACGTTGATGTTAGTTCCATAAATCTCCCACCTTACTTGTAATAAGTCCCAAACTGATCTCTTAAGACAATCCTATCTTCAAACCCGGTCTTCATTTGATCTCTGTTCTTCCTGTCTTATATCTGTGTTGGTCCATGTGATCAAACTATAAAACCAGAGAGTTTTTTTGACAACCCTCTGTTTCATACCCCCATGTACAATCTTTTCTTCGGTGTGGTGATTCTACCTTCCAAACATGTCTTGGATTTGCCCACTTACCTCTGCCTTTCCTGCCGCCTCACTCAGTTGAAGCCACCACCACCATCTCTCCATTAGTACTGAAATACCCCACTCCTTTTCCTCTGCACGCCTGCTTTCACTCCATTGTATCAATTCTATGCACAGCTGCCTAAATGATATTTTGAAATATCATTCCTTTGCTTCCAGCCCTCTGCTTAAATTCCTTTAGGGTATAAACAAACCTGTCTGCCCTTAAATTCCAGATCCTTACGTGACCTATATGGCCCACATACCCCCTGAGTTGCCAACGTTTCCAATCACCTGTTCTCTGGCTTTCTCACTATGAGTCAAGAATAGGAGGAGCTTCCTTCCCCACTGATGTCTTTCCCAATTCAGTGCATGCCGATGTTCCAGACTCCTGATATTGTCCCTGCTGACTCTCTGTGTGGTCAGTCCTTCTCATCCACCCTATCTCAACCTTCACATCCCTTCCTCTAAGAATTCAGCCACAACCACCCATATAGGCAGGTATTTAGCTCCCCTACTTGTTTCCGTCATAGCCTTTATCACAAGGTACATGCTTCCTGAATTTTTCCTTGTTGTCCCTTCTCCTTGGTAAATTGCGAGCTCCATCATGGCAATAAGTATGTGTGTTTCATTTATCAAAGTATGTGACTTATAGAGTCTCTGCCACATGAGGGGCACTCAGCATATATCTCAGGAACTACTTACTGGCTTACTGAATGAATGAATAAATGTCTTCCATTAGTTTTGAAAGCTAGCCGCTCTTAAGAAATTAAAGCCTTTATTCAATAAAAGTTTATTTCATGCTTATAATGTAGTTCAATGTGAGTATTCCAGGTCAAGATATTGTCCTAGGAGACTCCTTTAGCAGAGACTCGATCTTTTTATCTTGTGGTTGCTCCAACCTCAGTCCTATCTCTACAGCTGCGGATGGGGAAAAACAGCAGAGGTCAATGTGGGAGGGCATTATGGGGCAGACCTGGAAATGTGTCCCTACTGCCCACATTCTTCTGAACACTCTTATCACATGACTCATCATATGTCCTTGCCTACCTGCAAGGGATGCTGGGAAATGCAGTCAAACTCTGTGCCTAGGATGTAGGGAAATGACTTGGTGGCCAATCTGTCCATCTTTGATAAAGAATCTTAATCTCAGACATGTGAAGCCCTGTATCGTACCTCGAATTTTGCTACAATTCCCAAGCTACACTTAATCAATACCATGTGAATTCCCAGTGTGAAGTGAAATTGTCAGGGAATCAACTGGATATTTCCAATCGTTCATTTTTTAAAGAAAGGGAGACGGGGGACACTAGGGCATCTCAGACAGTTAAGTGTCTGACTCCTGATCTCAATCAGTTCTTAATCTCAGGGTGGTGAGAAAAAGCCTTGCATTGGGCTCCACATTGGGCATGGAACCTCCTTAAATAAACAAACAAGAAAACAAATAATACATACATACATACATACGTACATAAATAAATAAAAATTTTAAAGATTTAAAAATTTAAAAAATTAAAAAAGGGGGTGAGCACTCTCTTTGGCAGCACAGATACTAAAATTAAAACAATACAGAGAAGATTAGCATAGCTCCTGTGTAAGGATGAAAAGTAAATTCATGAAGCATTCCATATTTTTTAAAATACTAATAAATAAATAAATTAAGTAAGTAAGTAAGTAAATATATAAATTTAGACAGGGGGTGAAGGGCAAGGCATCCAGGTATCCTAACACCTAGTTAACAGAAAAACAAAATTTCTATTTACACTTTACATTCTGTTCTACAAAACACATAGTAAATGAGGAGAATCCCACTATTCTTATGTTCCCAACTTTGATCTGGATAATTTACTGACTGTCAATTATGTTACTGTGAACCTGCAAAGTCACCTACATGCGAAGATTTCTGGTAATAATTTGAGATAATATCCTATTGTAAAAAGTCTTGACATCTAAAGGGACAGTGGACAAGTGATTCTTTTTTATTCTTTCTGGCAAGGGCAAGGACTCTGAGCACTATGATGATAATTAAGACTCCCCCTTAAATTCAGAGCAAATAAGAATAACAAAAGGACACAAAACAAAGGAAACTAAGGAAAGAGCTCCTAAGTGGAGCTCAGCTAACATCCTCAGCAGAAGAGGTATGGGAGAGGCTTATTAAGGAGGACCTGGAAACGAGTAAAAGGTAATAGAATTAATACTATGCTGGGAGAGATATTTTTGCCAGTAAGAGAATTTGGGAAAATGTACTCAGCCCTTGGAATGTCCCTCCAAGTTTGTGACGGGCCAGACTGGAAGGGAACTGAGGCCTGTGTGCACTCTGAGCGCGAGCGAGACCATGACGAGAGATCCATGAGGCCTGGTGACGCAGTCTATTCCTCAGGGTCTTTTAATGTTGCAGAATGTTCTGGAAGGAGGTCGACACGGTGGTGGGACCGGGAGCCTGACCCCGTGAATGTCCCCAACAGTGCCCACTTAGCATAGCCACGAAGCCGGGTTCTGTGTTCACTGGGAGTGGCATTGAGGCCAAGACTGGTGAGGGCGCCGGGGCGAGCTGGCGATCCCAGCCCAGGCACGCAGGGCCGAGAGCACTGCTGTGAAGCGAAATATAACACACCGGGAAAACCTGAATTCCAAATAAACAATGATTTTCTTTTTCAGTGTCCCCAGTGTGTCATGGAGCATACTCACACTAAAACACGAGCAAGCAGGAACACTATGCGGGTATGTGTACATATGTGTGCTATGCATATATACGACATGCATATCGTGTGTGTTATATTATTCTTTAAATGTGTGTGTATTCTTGTTAATCTGAAATTCCGATTTTGGAGGTGTCCTATACTTAGATCGGCTGGACCCACTAACCCTCAAGTAGGAGATACAGAGGACGAGACTTGGACCATGTCCTCAGAGAGGCCTTCTTCAGGTTAGAAAAGTCGGACATGGTAGCAGCACATAGAGCCTCACAAGGCTCTTAGCACCAAGACCCAGCAGGCATGGGCTGCCTACACCCGCGCCCCACACGGGGCGGTGAGCACATCCCAGTGTTAGGTCACACGCGCGGCTCCGAAATCGAGTATTCTCCCTTTTCGGGCTCTGCTCTGTGGGCATGTTGCTTCACAGCAGTTACTGTGCGTGGCCCAAGCCCTTCCCACCCAGAAAACAGCACCAAATCCCTCCCCATTGGTAGCGGCCAAGGAATCAAAGGCAGAGAGGTTTAAAAGAAGGAATCCATTTTATTTGGCATGGTACCGTTAGCTGTTTCTTCCAGGGAGTAAATGTTTCCCTTTCAAATTAAAAATATCACCTCTACAAAACCATCTTGGTAGCTCTAATGATAGAGGTTGTGTCTCATTGGAGCCCCACATACATCTGTGAGAGGTAATTCTTCACAGACACTGTGGGGTTTCATGGCTGCCTTTGGGGTATGACTCGGCCCCTTTCATAAATAGTCTATTACAGACTTTCTCTGAGAGCTGAATTATAGGGATGCAGTTACCAAACTCACAAAATGTGTGGTGGCGGAAATTAACCCAAGGACTTTAAATTATATCCATTTCTTGATGGATCACTAGTATTTCTATTTTTTGGACTTCTTATTGGAATTTAAAAATAGTCCCCTTTTTGGTCTTTCCCATAATCTCATATTGGGCACTTTTCCCTGAGTGTGACTTCCTTACAGTAAAGTTATTGGGGTAAAACCCATTAACGACAAATGGACTGAAGCCGGACTCATGGGTGTTCAATGAGATACACAACAGTAGCACAGAAATGTGAAGACGGGAGAAAGAATAAGTTGGCCTTGGTGGGCAGAGATGCAGTAGAGCAAGGCCATGCATGGTGGCTGCTGGTCCCGGGACTAACCGTGGAGAGAATTTAGAGAACATGAGCCCACAGAGGACATAAGGAGATGGACAGGTGTGGGGCTTCCCATGGGGTCAGTGAGGTCAGACAAAATAGTATAAAAATGAACCAACATTACAAACAGCTGAATCCATTCAGATATGGTCTGAATATGTATCTAAATATAACATAAAATTTATAGTAGGTTCGATCTCTAGTCCTATCTATTGATTGATAGACATATTGTGGTAGCTTCTGTGAATGCTCAACTGATGTCTCTTTAGCAAATATCATCCCAGACCTCCAAAGGCATCCTAGCGTAAGCACCTATCATTTTCCGCTTGGGGCTTTCTCTCACTGGGCACCAGCGACCTGGTGGGGCAGGGGGACAGCTCCTGGGGCAGCCTTCAGCCAGTCCTAAAAAGCTGGGATGATTTTGAGGCTTTAACTTTTTTTTAAATGAAGTATAATTAAATACAGTGTTATACTATTTTCAGGTATACAATAGAGTAATTCAATATTGCATACATTTCTCAGGGCTCATCACAGGGAGTGTAGTCTTAATCTCCTCTATCTATTTCCCCCGTTTCCCATTCCACCCACCTCCCCTCTGGCAACCACCAATTTGTTCTCTGTAATTAAAAGTGATTTTTTTGTTTATCTGTTTGCCTGGTTTTTGTTTTGTTTCCTAAATTCCACATACGGGTGAAATCACATAGTATTAGTCTGCATTATACCTTCTAGAACCATCTATGTTGTTGCAAATGACAAGATTTCGTTCTTTTTTGTGGCTGAATAATATTCCTGTGGGGAGGAGGGTGTATGTGTGTATACACGTGTGTGAGCACCACAACTTCCTTATCCACTCATTTATGGACGGACTCTTGGGTTTGACTCATCTTTCATGCTGCCTCCCACAAGTTCCAGCAGGACTGACTTCGCAGCCCACACAGAGCCCCGCCCATCAGCACCTGCACCGACTCTCTCCTCTACCTGCTTCACTTCTCTCCTACAGATGTTTCCAGGCTCACCTTCCAAATAAATCACTTGTCTCGATTCCTCGTCCCAGGAATTGCTTTTGAGAATTCAGACAAACACAGAAAACCCAGCTCTTGTCTGTCCGTCTGTGTAGATTACCTGTAAGGTGGCCAAAGCTTTAAATGTTAACATGCCTCACTTATGTCCATCTGATTCCATCCTTTTAATTCTCAATTTTATAGAAAAGACAGTTATTTGACGTTTACCCATTCTTGAGAGCTCAGAGCCACGATATCTACTACATTTGTGTACTTCCCCTGAAATTAGGGTTGCCAGGTGTGGCAAATAAAAATATATACCACCTCGTTAAATTTGAATTTCACGTAAACAATGATTTCTTTTTTTGTTATAAGTATTTCCCATTCAATATTTGGGAAATACTTATCCAAATATGTTCATCAAATATATGTTCATCTCAAATTCAGATTTTACGGGGTGTCTTGTATTTTATCCAACAGTCCTAACTGGGATGAATATTAGAAACCTTAGACTCCGCAGTCTCAAAAATTCTTTCTTATTGCTCAAAATAGTCTTTCTACCTCTTTAGACTTGTTCATTTTTCACCATCACTTCAGTTTCCCAGTCTGGAAACTGAGGTCATCTGCCCTGTTTGGTCCAGGATCCCATGTAAGGGAATCATCCCTCCATACCCCCTTTTCACCCAACACAGGGCCCAGGATTTTGCATACAGAAGGTAAACTCAGCACCAATCCACTGATTAACTCACTAAAATTTTGGCCCCACCCTCAATAAGCACTCCCACCCCCTGAGCTAGACTAGATCACCCTTTAGCTGGTCTACTGAAGGTAAAGTCTAGAAGCCCATTTTCCAAGCCTCCTTTTTGTAGACCCACCCTACTTTTCTGCTCGATGCTTTAAGGAATAAGGCCAACATGGCTTCTTTTCAAGCCAGACAGCCCAGGTCCACCTGCAGCTCCTACAATCTGAGAAAATACAGATTTATTCACAAGAGAAGATTACCATGAAAGAGAGCCATATGGGAAAGCAACTTTAAAATACTTTTTCTTACTCTTGAAAACCTAGTGTGGACTAATTGAGAATTCAAGTACTTCCTTTTGATGGCGTACAGAATTTCTACTTTTTTTTAAGATTTATTTTTATTGTTCTTTATTAGAGAGAGAGAGCGAGCACGAGGAGGAGGGGAGGGCAGAGGGAGAGGGAGGAGTAGACTCCGTGCTGAGCCTGATGCAGGGCTCCATGCAGGGTTTGATCCCAGGACCCTGAGATCATGAGCTGAGCTGCAGGCAGATGCTTAACTGACTGAGCCACCCAGGTGCCCCAGAATTTTCTACTTTTTGATCATGGAAAGAAGTAGATGAAGGAGAGAAAAGCAATCCATTTTCTTTCTCAGAGGCAAAAGTGAAATCTCATGAAACCCCACATTCAAAGCCACCAAAACTTTACTCTCACTTGTAAGGGCAGTGAGTAAGTCTTATGTATCACTCTACCACACAGGGCAGCTCGCAGAGACAGGGGGATGCATAAAATTTGGCTTAAGAATTGTTCAGCTCTGGTTGCTCAACTTGAAGAGGGCCATTGGCCATCTGGACCATGTCCAAAGGAGATCAATCAGCATGCTGAACAATCTAGAAACAGTTCCAGGTGATGGACCTGGGGATATTTCACTTGGAGAAGAGAAGGCACAGGGGAGACAGAAGAGCTATACACAGATATCTGCATGACTGTATGTGTGTGTGTGTGTGTGTGTGTGTGTGTATAATCTTCACAATTATTTTAAAAAGTTGGCACATAATCACTAGCATTTGAAGATGAGTAAGCTGAGCTGGAGAGAAGTTAATTGGTCATACACCTAGAGAGAGGATGGGGATGGGATGCAGCCATGCACACCGCCTCTCCATGCGTGAGTGTGTACCAAGTGTGGGACGCGTTCTCCCAGGGCAATGAACGACTTGATGTAATTCCTACATGAAAGACACTGAGCTGTGACAAGGCATGACCTGGCCCCCTGTCTCCCCATCATTTACAACAGAGTTCCTAGAGATTTAGCTCCATCCAAAGTAGCTCTTGTACAGAATGTGGCAGAATCCAGCAAAATACTCAGACCTGGTCTGTTTCTTTTATCCAGTCTCGGAGAGTAGGAATACAGTTTAAAGCCTCAGGATGTCTTTCTGTTTGTTTTGGAGTCACTCTGTCTGCTCTGGGATCAGATCCTGGGTTTGCCACTTATTAACCTTTTAACGTAGAGCCAATCCCTTCTCGCTGATTCTCGAAGTTCCTCGGGAGTAGGATGGGGATTCTGTTATACGTTTATGGAGTTAAGAGGATTACGTGTGTTCACGTACATAAAGCAGTTGGAATGTCACCTGACACAAAAAACACTGTTTGTATGTTTTATTTCATTATCTCACCATAAGCTCATCTTCTCTGCACCTCACCTCTCATCAAATGCCAGTTACCTCTTTCCTTAAATCAAAGGGGAGGAGCTTGTCATGGGAGAGGTCCTGTAACTTGCCCAGGTAACAGGATTAGCTAAGGGCCACGCCAGTTCCCGTAGGTTCCCTGGAAAAACTCTGGTATCCTTTTACCTGTGCCGGGCAGTCTCTTGGAGCGCCTGAATATACCCTCTCAAGAGAATTTAGATAAACTGCAACTTATCACAGGCGGGATGGCTGGCCTGTGTCTTATTAAATACCAGCTCTCGCGTGGTCAGTAACCACGTTGCTGAATGCAGTGCGTCAATTCTCAGTCTGAATCCTTGCCCACAGCCACATTAGTTAGTATCTGTTCCAGAGTCCTGCATGGGAAACCACAACCAAGTCACCTGTGATGCGTGTCCATGAAGGACAGGATTGTGGTCTAGCTGGTAACTGTGAAACCTACGTCTGCCCTGTGTCAGCTGCAGGACACGGGGCAAGTCACTCGATCCCTCTAAATACTAGTTTTCCCAACTATGAAAGGGAGGTGCTGCTACCCCTTCCGGAGGCATCTGGAGCTCTAATCACCAGTAAAAACTGTTGAAAAAAAAAAAATAGGATGGATCTCATGTGAAGATTTCACTCATTAAACAAACACGTTTTGCTATACATTTACATGATCCCTGCCCTTAAGAAGTACAAAAACTGGTTGGAGATTCTGACAGATACTTTAACAATAAAAATCTGTGTGAAATGTGCATTGATATAGTAGCTAAGAGCCTTGTTCTGTTTTTCCCTCCAGGGTTCAATTCAACTATGACCATAATCTACAGTTATCTTCATGTTTCAAGAAAAAATAACGGTTTGGGTGCCTGAGTGGCTCAGTCGGTTGAGCGACTAAGTCTTGGTCTTGCTCAGGTCTTGCTCATGCAAGTGTGGGATTGAGCTCAGCAAGGAGTTTGCTTGAGATTCTCTCTCTCCCTCTACCCTCCTGGTTGTGCAGATCTCTTTCTCTCAAATAAATAAATACATCTTTAAACAAACAGGAAGGAAGGAAGGAAGGAAGGAAGGAAGGAAGGAAGGAAGGAAGGAAGGAAGGAAAGGAGGGAGGGAGGGAGGGAGGAAGGAAAGAAAGAAGAGGAAAGAAAGGAAGGAAGGGGAAGGAAGGGAGGGAGAAAGAAAGGAAGAAGGAAGGAATGAAGGAAGGAAAGAAAAATGAAGGGTTTTTGGTTGGGGGGGGGTTGGTTTTTTTTTTTTTCCTACCCTGAATACTGAAAGCAATTCTGATAACTTTCAGGTTGTGATTTGTTTAAAATTCACTCTGACTCACTTTGCTTTTTAATGTAAGCAAGGGAAACACTGGCCATCCTTATCTGATCATCCCTACTATATCAAGACAGGGGACCTCTGTCGTTGCTGTTGTTTTTCTTGTTGCTGTTTTGGACACCATTGCAGAGAGCCAGGAAGGCAGAATGCTTCTTTCCCCCCAGGAGATGCAATGTGAGCCAGGGCGGGAGGCACCAACCACATGGGGTACAGCTGGGAGGTCAAAGGGCACACCCTTCGGGTTTGGAGAGTGCGAAGGACATTCACAATGAAGTAGCGTAAGGAGAGAGGAGGAGACAGTGTGAGTGAGAAGCTGCAGCATGTGATGTGGTCCCTCTTGCATGTGTATTATTTGCAGAAATGCTGAAGACTCTGGCCGCTTCCCCAGCTTTGCACATGGAATGCTAGGAGATTAATCCCGAGCCGGCAGAAACAATATAAACCACACCAGTGAAAAATTGTTAGTGCCCATGTAGATTGCAGAGCATTGCTGTTTGAAAGGAAGCGCAACAAGCAAGTGGGATATACCCAACGTATAAACACATTCATTAAGAGGATGCCTGGGTGACTCAGTGGGTTAAGCGTCCAACTCTTGCTTTTGGCTCAGGTCATGACCTCAAGGTTGTGAGATCGAGCCCCTTGACTGGCTCCATGCTGGGCATGCAGTCTACTTAAGATTCTCTCTCTTCCTCTCCCCCAACCTCTTCCCTCTCTCAATAATATAAATTAATAAATAAACAAACACATTCCATTTCAAATTCCTGCACAGTCTCATGTAAGCACATACATCCCCGGGAAGCCTACATTTCCAGAGTAGATAGATGGTCAAAGGAAAGACCCAAGGTAGAGCTTTCTATGACTGGAATGTAATTTGGAATCATTAAGTCTTATTGCATTACATTTAGATAAGACGAGAAGGATGCAGAGAAGTCAAGCTGCTTCCTGAGAACGAGGACCGCCGGTCAGTTCCAGAGTCATGGCAAGACCTGGAGTCCCTCAGTCTAGAGCTCGCACTGACCTAGAGATTGTTCACCACAAAAGTGGTTTCTTAATCTTTAGCACGCGTAGTTCACCTCGGGTACCAAAAGCAGTATGCGATTTCCTTAGTTATAATGTACTCGGCACTTTGCCAGGTTAGAGTGATCGCGGAGAATGAGGAGCCTCGGAACGGAGAATTATGAGACCCAGATGCCTGAAAGCCAAAGCATTTCACACTATAACACCTATAACAGCTGCATCCAGAGGGGGTAGGATTTACACATAATTTTTTCTCCCCTTTCTGACACCTGTCTCATCTCTCAGGGAAATGCTCCACAGAGCTCGCCGGCTGGTTTTTCAGATGGGATGTGCCACGACTCAGGTGGTGCAGTTCAGCAGAAAAAAAAAATAAATAAATGAAGCAGTAAACAAGACACAACCTGTCCATCTTGTCACTGAGAACCCAGAACAATGGGCTACCACCTTAGGAGTCCCACCAACGACTGAGATCCATGCGCATTCTCCCGCCACATGATGATGTGAAATAGTTAAATAAACTGATGAGAACATCTCATTTATATCCATTACTGGTATTATGGCTGGTTTTCTTAATATGTTAGGGAAATTGCCCATGCTACACCTGTCACAGGTGAAAAATCTGCATAGATATGCATAATTCATGAATCCCCAATCCCAAAGAGAGAATTGCAATGACTTGTTATTGCTCAAATGCCAGTTTTTACAGCAGCATTTCAGATATAATTGAAGACTCTGGAAAAGGCAACTGTCGGAACAGGCTTTTCCATTTGCTCCGTATCCAAGACTGCTTGCCATTGGCCAAGGTAATGGATGCTTCTCGATTTCATACCCCCCACCTGCCTCCGTTTCAGCAGAGCAGGTGCAACCCTGATTTAAGTAGACGGGATGTGAGGCAACTTGGATTTACGGTAAAAGTTGATGGGGGTAGAAGCTGGGTGGGAATTCATTGGGAGAGTATGAGTAATTTGTACATTTATGTATTTTCCCTTGTACCTCACTGCTTCCTTAGAGGAGAAACGAGAGAAGTCACATTATAAGCTTTGACCTTTTGCTTACAATGTTCTTGCTGTCTGAAATGTTCTCTTACTCCTCCCTGCACATCTCCGAATATGGCCTTTTTATTATTTTCTTGCATTAGCTAAAAAATATGTGACATGCAAGAAAATAGTCTCACTATAAAAAATGTAAATGCTATGGAAATATATACATTCTCCTCCTTAAGAATTAAACTCTCTTAGGTGTGTATACATTGTGTATACCTTGTTAAACTGTTAGGTGTGTATACTTCTGGGCCGTTTCCTATGCATTTGTAATATATATATTACAGGTACAAATAGCATTTACCACGTAAGTTATATTGTGTGAATTATTATTCTCATTGTTCTATTCCCCTTTGTAATTTGACAAGAGTGTTAGATTTACAGAAAACGTTTCAAGATAACAGAGCTTCCCATACACTCCTGACCCAATTCCCCCTGCCTTTAAAATTTTACAGGGTACATCTGTCAAACTAATGAGCCCATATCAGTACACTATTATTAACTAAAGTCTATATTTTACCAGGATTTCCTTAGTTTTCCCTAATGTCCTTTTCCTGTTCCAGTCTGAAGATTGCTTGGATTCTAAAATCTTTAAAATTTAAATCTTGGATTTAAAATCTTTAGATTATTAGCTGTCCATGACAGCGGGACTCAGTTTTCTCATCAGTAAAATGCTACAATAGTATCACCTCATATGGTTGTTGAGATTAAAATAAATGTGTGTGAGTATGTGTGTGTTACTTCTAACAG
This sequence comes from Potos flavus, assembly GCA_028534135.1. Lineage (NCBI taxonomy): Eukaryota > Metazoa > Chordata > Mammalia > Carnivora > Procyonidae > Potos > Potos flavus. Next base: position 1,160,122 of record CM052900.1, on the reverse strand, counting down.
TTCTTGATGTTAATTAAAGGCTAAGCATCAGTATGTTACCTGACAAACGTATTTTCCTCAGTGAGCTTTGTGTCCTTGAAACGTGAGTCGCTATTATTTCTCATACGTGAATCACAGCTCCTACAACATCCGGCACCCGCCTTGTACATAACGGGCTGAAGGCAACAGTTTGCCGAGCGGACATTGTGAAAGTAAAACTCTCCTAGAATTATATAAACTCCAGATTTTTTTTTAAAGATTTTATTTATTTATTTGACAGAGAGAGAGAGAGAGATCACAAGTAGGCAGAGAGGCAGGCGGGGTGGGGGGGGGGGTAGGGAATAGGCTCCCTGCTGAGCAGAGAGCCCGATGCGGGGCTCGATCCCAGGACCCTGAGATCATGATCTGAGCTGAAGGCAGAGGCTTTAACCCACTGAGCCGCCCAGGCGCCCCATAAACTCCAGATTTTTTATGAAATGTTGGACCAGTTTATATGTCTTCTACCTTTCGAATAAGTATGGAAAAACATTGTTAAAGAGATCGTTTGATTTGGTCTTATTTTTGTTTTTCAGCAAACATTTATTGTGTGCCTTCTCTGTGATAGGAAGATGAAATGAAAAGAAAAAAAAAAAGACATCTCTCTCTTTTTAACAGAAAGCTTATAATTTATGGAGGAAAACACACCTAGGAGACCAGCATCAGAGGAGATGTATACGAGTGATAGAGAGAAAGCCTGGGGGGAAGCTGGGTCGCGCTGGAGGAGCAGGGACATTTTCAGGAGGTAGACCGCGCTAGGGGAGACCTATGTTTCCCTTGAGCTGCCAAGATCTATAGGCTGTGTGTGCAGATGGGACCTTCGGCTGAGCCTACGGAGCTTGCCGGGTAAATAGAGGCACGGGAGTTTATTCTAATAAAGAGAGGACAGTAAGCACAAGAAGTACAGTGTTGCAGGAAAGGAGTAAGTTTGGAGCTGGATAGACCTTACTCAAAATCTCTTTTCCTTCTCCTATGAGTTGTGGCATTTCAGGCCATTTGTTCAATCTCTCTAAGCATGAGCTCTTTTTCACCTGTTAAAAAGAGAAATGAGATCTACGGGATCAAGGGATTCTCTGAAATAAATGAACTGATATTTCGATTTCTTGGCACATAGTAGATGCTCAGTTAGTTTTTGAATTATTTTTCTTCCTGGTTTCACTAATTTGTAAATAGTTTCCTATTGACCTTGATACCTTGGATTCATGTACATATTTAACTCACGATTCCTCTGTTTTCCATCTGAGATCTTAGCTGTTTGTGACCATATTCATCTTTGTAATCAGAGCACTGTAAATGCAGGGGTCTGACATGCAACAGATAATTGATGTTTGGAAAAAAAAATAATTGATGCTTGGAAAATTAACTTATTAATATCAATAACTTTTTTTTTTCACATTTCAGCAGCTATTAAGTATGGATAAAATCCTTGCTAACATTTTGCTCCCGGATGGCAGCACAGGTCGGGGAGTGCTCATTTCACTTGGAGTATACAAATGAAGAGCCTGAGACCAGCAAAGCTGGCCCCCGGCCTAGAGCGCACCACTAGGAAGACAGAGAATTTAACTCTGTTTAGATCACTGCGCGTGTTTGCTGCTGCAGATTTGGGGGTATTTTAAAAACAGGCAACTGGCAGAGAATTACCAGCCCAGATTGAGCCACCCCATTTGACCAAGTTAGCACTAGTTGTTTGAGGAGGCTGGGAGTAGCGGTTGTCGGAGATTTGCAGAAAAACAAGCCCTCCCCATTAAGGGGTTAAGCTCCAGAGAAAGCAGGCGCGAACTCACCATCAACTGGGGTGAGCCAAGGGCGCAGCTGGGGAAGGAAGAATTGCAAAGAAAGCCTGGTTTGATATTGTCAGAAAACTCATAAATGTTTCATAAGGGCTACTCACAAGAAGACGAAGATAAAACCTCACCAAATGACCTCTTTTGATTTTCTCATAATGGGAAGATTATAAATCCAGATGAAACATCAGGCCAGAATGAAGACCTGCCTTTTGAAAACCTGAAAATGCCTCGTCAGAATCCATTTTGTCCTATCTGATCCTGCACGTCCCCACTCCTCTGCAATTGAAGAGAAAGGAGGTTATCAGATTGTCACAGCAAGGCCAGCTGTGGCATCTGGTGGGGACGGGGAACCCGGGGTGGGAGGATGGGGAACCCACCCCAGCCCACACGGACGGCCCAGCCCGCAGCACAGATCCTCTCTTCCCTGAAAAGGACCCACAGGGGCTGCGCCAGGCTCCTCTGCAAGCCCGGGCTGGTGGCTCTTTCAGGCTGACACGCGTCCCTCCGTGGCCACCGAAGCTCAGGCAAATGGTCTGAGTGTCATACATGAGAGGGACACACCTGAGTGCTGGCGCGCCTCGGGAGCCGTGTGGCGTTGTGGGACATAAAGCTTACAGAGATAGAGTTCCCTATTATTTCGCCCATAATGCCTTTCCCTATAGAAAGACAGGAAATATAAATAAGCAGAAAGAAAATAAAATTATCATTTACTCAAGAAGCAGACATAGTCTCTTGTGTATCAAGTGAGAATCTCCCCAAATAATAAGTTTTGGGGAAGCTTATATTTCTCTCCAAAATTCTTTCTTCTCCTGCAATTTCCTTTCTCTTGGTTACATCAGGGCAAATAATACCCTCCGACTATATCTAAATCAACATGTAGAGAAATACACACACACACACACACACACATATAATTTCAGTGTGCATGGGTTCATGTAGAAAGCATACTTAAATCATATATCATGTATGTTTTTGTGTCTATTTTATTCTGTAATGTGTTAATATATACATATGCATATGCGTGCATGCATATTACAAACGGTGTGTATATAATTATATATAATATAGATAAATGTATATATTACATATGTACCATTATATGCAAAGGCACACACACATACACACAGTTTGTACTCAGTATTATGACCATTATGCTTACTCCCCTAACCCCCAAAATACTCAAAATATTCAAACCCCCAATTCTAGTTTGCTTGAGCCCTAAGTGGTCAATGGGCTTTAATGACCTAGCAAGTCTGTTCTCATCGCAGATACACCATCCATTGTGCCCGAGTTACACCATGAGCCTCGGAGTGTTCTGGAAGCATCTGTCCCCATGAGTATTGCAGCTGAGACAGCCTCCCCGCCCCTCTATCTGATAAATCCCACCCTCACCTTGGAGATCAATCCTGCCTTCCATCTCTTCCATGATGTTTCTCTGAATTTCCTAGACCACGGTGAGTATCCCATTTCTTTGGACTCTTAGGACCACACATATTATGTATGTAATCTTATATTTCCTTCTGATAATGCTTGCACAAGAGACTTCCAATTCAGTGCCTCTTCTCTTTCGGAGTTATTGACCCTTGCTCTCAGGATAAGGCTAATTTCTTTTCAATCAATTAACTTCCCTCTAACTCAGTTTCCTCATCTTTAAATGGTGGTGATAATGTGTTAGCCATTTTGGACCATTGTGAAGATTAGATGAGTTACAGATTAAACATATATGTTAAATATATATTAAATATAGTATTTATTTATTTTTATTTACTTATTTTTCTTTATTAATTATAAATAATTAATTATAAATTAATATATATAAATTTATAAATTATAAATAAATATTTATTTTATATATATATATATATAAAATGATGGATGAAGGGAAAAAGAACTCCAGAACTTAGTAGTCACTTACAAAATACTTGTTGAATTATATTAAAATGTGAATACACCCCTGAGCCTATAAGTCACTTCTTTTTCTTCTTCTTCTTCTTCTTCTTCTTCTTCTTATTATTATTATTATTATTACTTAGGAATCTGTCATTCTTAGCTCTATGGCATATTCGCAACACTGGATTAAAAAAAAAAGATTTTCTTCTTTTTGATTATGTCTCATACATTGTACCCAAGTTCCCTGTATCCAAAGTTCTCCATAAAGTACTCGAAGTCCCCCCCGTGAATCAATGTATCATTTTTCTGTGCTCATGGACACCTGGACCCATTTGTTCCTTTCTGATCAAAGGCGTTTCTACAGCTCCTACTTAACACTTTCAGTAAGGACATTTTACCCTCATTGAATTTCTGTTAAGGTGTTTTGTTGTGGTTGTTTGCCAAGCTTTCTTTGCATATGCTATGTAAATGCACGCCTGCCGCTCTGAAACAATTTCCGTAAAGGGAAAAAATTTGAAAATTGACTAAAGCAGAATGGAGAGAATACCAAATAGCCAATTTTACACTTCTCTAAAGATTATTATTTTACTTAATAAATCTGGGGGGAAATTACATTAGTTATCACTGAAATCATATCAAATTAGCCAGGTCTTGCCCGTATGAGCTAATTTGCAGGTAAACACTCCAGTTAAAATTGGCTCCTTTGCCCCTGGGTAAGCGTGTGGCCCCAGCCGTAGGTGCCTTCCCACGGATGAATAATGGCTGGAGAGCACTGGCTTCCCATTCAGCATCTTCCTTTGCTGGGACAACAGCAGAAACAGAAGACTTTTGCCTCATCGAGGACCCATCCTTATTTTTTTACTCCTTCTTTTCCTGTTCCTTTGCTTCTAAACCAGGTATTGGTTAGAGGAGGTGAAATCTCTTCCAGAAGACAAAAAGGGTCCTCAAGGTGTTCTTTGCTCCACCTTCCTGTGATGTGGGAGAGCGAGGTTCTTGTCTCACAGAATCGAGGAATGGATCTCACGGCAAAGGGGAGTGAGTAAAGCAACAGAGTTTTATCAAGCGAGGATACGGAAAAAGCTCTCAGGAGCGAGATCCCGACGGGGTTGCCACTGAGGGCTTTCAGGGTTGGCCTTTTATTGAAGGCTAACCAGGGAACTTAAATCTTTTTGACTTCTCTACTGACAGCACCTTTGTGTATGCAGGACTAGTGATAACATCTTTAATGGCATATTTCTTTTTAAGGTCTGGTTACTTTCTGTTGACCATAGGAGACTGTAAATAAGACTTCCCCATTGGACATTGGACAGGGAAGGGTGGTCTGGTGTGTTCCCTTATCTCCAGATTCCTTATACCTCTGCATTTTGGAGGATTTCCGTGAACCTGATCACGTAGCCCCCTATCGATCTCTCACTATCTAGTCCCACGTCTCCCTTTCTCACCTAGCTTCTTCGCTTCTCCTGTAGAGGAAGATAAATTTCATTTTCCTCATATCTTTGCATGGCTCTGTCCTTCACGACATCCAGGTTCTGCCTCGATGTCACCTCCTTTCAAGTCACCTTCCATGACCAACTGACTTTTCTTGGCTTTAATGTCTTCATGGGCTTATCTCGGGTTCCCTCACTAGAATATATGAACTTGGATGGCAATTAATCCAATTTCCTCACCGCCAAACTTCTCCTGTGTATATAGTGACAGGCACCTGACAGCCACTCAGAAAATTATTTGTGGAAGGAAGGAACATTTCCTGGCAACATTTTAGCTGGAATGATCTGGACTAGGAAGGCATCTAGGGCTGAAAATGTGCTCCGGGGGGAGGATCTCCAAAGGCTGGTTTTTATCCAAGCTCCTAGAGCGCTGGCTAATGGAGCCATTTAAATTCTTTATATAGCCCTAGCTGCCAGAAAAGAAACAAGGACTTTAAAGAAGACTTAATCCCCAGAATACAATGTAGATATTTGACTGAGATGATTCTGTGCTACCTTTGCAATCCAGGTGTAATTTACCTGGAACGTAGCAGACAAAATTCCCTGACGGACAGGAGTCCACGAATAATGTGCTCCTGTAAGGAGAAGAGAATAGGGTCTGGGGGAAAGGAAGGCCAAGCCATCTGGGGGAAAGGAAGGCCAAGCCATCTGGGGGAAAGGAAGGCCAAGCCACTTGCTTAGGGCTCAGCTTTTCTTAGCCTTTAAAAGAAAGGCTTCAAAGGTCATCATAGTTTCTGCATAAATGAGTTCATCAATTTAGGAATATAAAGAGAAATTCAGGGCAAAATTACCAGGATGTGATGATGCAGGTACCCTAGAGGCGAAAGAGACTTTAAAAAGAGACTTCAAAAATCCTAAAATGTGCTCTAAAGACATAATTTAATTAACAGTATTCAAATCTCTACATAGCCACATACTAATTATCTACCTCCGGTGTTCTCCCAGGAGCTCCCTTTCCTCTGAAGGCAATCCCTTACTCAAAAGTCACTCTTCCTTCCTGCTGGTGAATAGATTCGACTCCTCAAGGATCCCGCCGCATCAAATATTTGGTTGCATAAGAACAGTTTCTAGACATAATCCTGCTTGACTGCAGCCCCTTCTGTGGAAGCAGACCCTCTCTGGGAATCCCCCAGGGGTGTTTCTCTGTGCTCGGTGTATTTTAGTCACCTTCAACCAGCCGCAGGCATTCTTCCCTCCTGCTCACGTCTGAAGCGCCTATTATTCCAGTGGTTTCTACCACAATCGGCACGGATGTGAGGCCACTGCCTTCCCCTGGCAGGGCACCGTGGCTTGGTGCTTATTTCCGAAGTCCCCAGTGTCCTCAGGGCCAATACCGATTGTTGCAAAGGGGATCCTACAGTCAGGAGAGGCTAGGCTGTTAGACAAGAACACACAGCCCCAACCTCACGGTCTAACGCAACCAAGACTGATCTCTTGGGCTGGAAGAAATGTCTGTTGCAGGTGCAGTTACGTTTCCTGCTGGCGGTGGCTCTGTGAGAAGGGAGGCTTCCCGTCTGTAGCTCTGCGGTCCCCACCGTCCTTTCCCGATCGTTGCAGTACGAGAAAGGAGCACGGAGCCTCGGGCACCAGCCTGGAAGGGGCACACGTCGCTTCCCATTACGAGCGATTGCCAGGAGCTACCGGCGGTGGACATGGGAAGGGGATGAGGAAGGTGGTCGTCCCCGCGGGCAGAGAATCGCAGAAGCACTAAGAACGCCCACCATGGATCATTAGTGGGAGTTCCCATTCTTTCCTCAGTTCTTCAGCACAGATTTTGGTCCCTTGAGATTAAAAACTTTCTCATGAGCTACCGTTTTGTAGAACTGTCCCCCTCACGCAGAAGCTTCATTACCTCAATACCGCGAACCCAGCACAATAAGATACATCCACCTGCTTCTCTCCAAATGCTTGTCTGTCCCATGTTTCTTCGCTCCGGAGATGGGACTGCCGTTTGGCAAGCTTCTTGTGCCTGAAACCCAGATGTTATCCTTTCTTTGCTCTATCCATTCCCTGAGCCTTCCTACCACATCGGGAACCCTCTGTTTTCAACTCCTCCGTTGGATCCTGTCTTTGGAGTCATCCACATCTCATGGGCTTTGAACATGGTCCCACAGGGAGTCCCAGAGCCAGATCACAGGGGGTCAAAGGGTCAGATTACCAGGGGTCACAGAGTCAGAGGGTCACAGAAGAGTCTGAAGGCAAGTCTTTCGCGTCTCAAACCGTATCCTCTTCCCACTACAAGCCATTAAGTCGAGAGTACCTCATTAATATTTGTTGGGTTGAACTGCAGAGAGAAGAGTAAATGTAAAGAAAGCTTTAGGTGAGTTCAGGAAATCTGAGAAGATGTGGTTGGCTGCTTGCAAGCATTTCTTTGGGTGTTTCAGTGTCAATGAGAAATACTTAATTATGTTCCTTTCCTAAAGACCGCTGAAGGCTTCTGAGAGAAAGATAAGGGGCTTTAACAAATGTTATTAGAGCTCCTTGAGACACTCAAAGAACCTTTAAAAATATGATTCCCGCTTTCATCTTTATGGCCAGAAATGTTAAGTACTTAATTAGCATTTTATCAAATCACTAACTCCTGGAAAAAGGAGTGGAGATCAAGCATGAAACTTACTAAAAACCGAACACCAGATCCAGCCTACGCGCTCCTACATCCTCTGGGAAATAGCCAACAGAACACGGGGAACTCACTGTTGATATTTTCACACCTGCCACCTCTCGCATCCACCCGGTGTGGCACTCCTTCCAACGTCAGATATTTGAAAAGTCATGCTGGCCCTGAACTTCAATCCTTCCCCATCGCCTCCAGGGAAAATCATTTAATTGGTTAAGTATTCACAATAAGAGCATTTTAGGAGACAATGAAAGCTGTACCTCGACGACAGGCTCCATTACGTGATCTGCAAGAAGATCCAGGGAGTAGCCACCAGTCTGTGGCTCGCTGGTTGATGGCAGCTCTGTTCAGGGCTCCACGGGGGCTGCCAGACTTACTGCTCCTCGCACGGAACATCACAGCTGGACGAGGTAGTTCTGTGCATCTCCAGTTTGCGAGCAAGGCACCTAAGACCTGGCAAAGGCTTCGTTAACATTTGCTAATGCTTAGCAAGTACTTCTTCCGTCACAGACTCTGCACCAGGTGCACTAATTTACTTTTTCTAAAAAATATTTATTTATTTATTTGACTGAGAAACAGCGAGAGAGAGAGAGAGAGAGAGAGGGTGCAGGAGCGAGGGGAAGGGAGAGGTGGAGGGAGAAGGAGAGGCAGGCTCCCCACTGAGCAGGGAGCACAATGCCATCCCAGGACCCTGAGATCACGACCTGAGCTGAAGGCAGACGCTTAACCCACTGAGCCACCCGGGGTCCCCCTAAGCGCACTAATTTAATTGTCCAATCTTCATGTGCTCTTGCACTCAGACGCTCTCTGAGGAAGCTGACCTCTGGGGCTGACGAAAGAATCTGATCTCCTACCATCCAATAATGTTGCCATCTTAAGAGCGATGTGTTTACAGCACCGAAGACGGGGGAGAGAGAATGTGAGAATGTGAGATTAGCAAGGATGTTGCAGGGACCTGGCCGGGAAGAGGACCTAGCATTCACCTCCATTCCGCTGGACCCAACTCAGCATCAGAGGCCCAGCCTCACTGCAAGAAAGGAACATTCTCTGCAAATGACAAAGAAGAAAAAAGTACCCCAATGTCCATATCGTTAGAAACATCGGGTGTTTCTTTTTCTTCCCTAATCCAGAGCACAGGTTCTGATGGAGGTTTTGATTTCTTAACAATGAGGGGACAGGGGCGCCTGGGTGGCTCAGTTGGTTAAGCGTCTGCCTTCAGCTCAGGTCATGGTGCCCTGGTATTGAGCCCGCATTGGGCTCCCTGCTCAGTGGGGAGCCTGCTTCTCCCTCTGCCTCTCCCCCTGCTTGTATTCTCTCTCACACTCACTCTTTCTCTCAAATAAGTAAATAAAATCTTCTAAAAAATAATAAAAAAACAATGAGGGAACAAACGATTGTATAAAGGAAGGGAGTAAAAACCTGGGCTTTTGGAGCCATGCAAACCGGGGATTCTAAATCATTCTCTGCCATTTGTGAATTCTGTGACTGCTAACAAGTTCTATAATTGTATCATACCTATTTCCTTCGCTATAAAATGGTACATTGTTTTTGTCAATTATTTGTTCTTAAAACCAAGATTTCTAGGTACTTAAGAAAAAAGAAAAACAAAGAGAATAGATATCCCCTGCTCTCATGAAAGTTACGTAGTAGCAGAGAAGGCAGACAGTAATAAGATAATTAATAATCATAAAAATAAATGGGAAGTTGTATTAGTTGTGAATGGTAATAAGCATGTGTGCATGATGTCACTAGAATGTATAATGGGATATTTTTCAGAAGAAATTGGGGGATAATTTTCTGACATGACCATGACTGCTGTGAGCTCTGAAGGAACGGGCAATGGGAAATGGGCGGGCTGAAAAAGGAACACGAGGGCTCTTCTCAAAAAAGAGACTAGAGATTTTTGGACCTCTAGAGGTGAGCCACCATTTTCCTTACACGAACAGATGCAATGAAGACAGTAAAAGTTATGAGTGGTTTTTCTAACACAAAGGAAAGATACTACTGCCCATTCCACCTGTGCAACACACACAAAAACAGAAACAAACAAAAAACAGAAGCTCTCTTCCCTGAAAGGCAATAAGGGAATCCTGTGTGAGCAAAGATGATCCCTTAGTGTGTCTCTGCTGTTCTCCTCGGTAATTCTCAGCAGAATACCTCGCACTGGGGTGCAGACTCAAGCCTAAGAAATCTGTGATTTACGAGTTTTTACGCGTGTGTTCAGTTGAATCGGTCTGCCCTTTGTCCTTGAAAGATGGATGGAAACTCAACCGTTCTTTGCACACAAATAGTGGCCCAGTGGCCAGCATTCAGTAAGTGCTCAATACGTGTTAGCTTTGGCCCTTGATCTCCACAGCCCTGGAGAGTGAGACAGGTGTAGCCCTCCATCTCTCTGCAGCCTACGCTCTATCAACTGCAGGCGGATGTCAGCTAGCACGTCTCCAGTATGTCTGAGAAGCCAGAGGTCATGTGTCCCTTGATGACACATCTGAATAATTCAGGACAGCATGTCTCACCGGGCTGTACAACATAATCATGGACTCCTCATCACCATCTACAACCTGCTGGACCTCGGCTTGGAGAATCATCATGCCCCAAATCTGAAGAACCTAAGTCCCGTCTACAGTGTCCTATGTGGTTACTAAGAATCACTCTAATTGAGAAAGAACATTAAGTTAAGCAGGAATGAGGCACCTCTGACACTTAACATGTTTATTTTCTTCTTCTTTTATTATTTTTTATTCAAATTCCAGGTGAGAATTATAAATTAAGAGTGAGTTGGCCTTTTCTCAAGAGCTGAAGTGTGTGTTCCATCAGATAGTTGACCACACAAGCTTCTGGGTGAGCGGAAACCTGTGTTTTGGCCTCATCCTTGCTACTCCTCAGGAAAGAACATTAGATTCAGAGAGTGATACGCATGAATGTTGGGTTTGCCAGTTATGTGACTATTAACGTATTTACATAGCATGGGATGTATAAAGCAGCCAGCACAATATCAACTGGAGACCAAGGTTCGACAGCAGATACGTTGACTTGTATGCCTAACTCCATTTGTTTACTGGTCATGATCTTGCCCGAAAGGTTCTGTGTAAAATGTGGAAGCTGCCATCTGGGCTCCGCAGAGAAAAGCCGCGATGAATTGGTGATGTCTGCCAGGGTCATGGGGAGGAGAGGTGATGAGGGGGCATGTGGCAGCCTTGGACTTACTTATCTGTCATCCCAATAAAAGGCAGTTATTATGACTTCCCACTCTCCACAACATCCCTTGGCATCAGCGGCCTCATCAGTCTAATGGGTACAGTCAGACCGACCATATGTGTGTCCCAGGGTGACAGGAGCTGCAGCTGAGTTGATGTCTGAGAAAACTCTTAGCAAAGGAAGTGGTGGAAAAACATCGTTTGAATGATCGTTGTTGCGTTGTTTAAGCATTCACAGATCCGCAGATCATAGAGTGGCTCAGAGAACCTTATAATTGTATTGCATCCTAAAGCCTCAGGTTAGTAATGCAAAAGTAGAACAAATATTATCTTGGAATTCAGATAAGTGTCCTTTGACTCCATTGCCCTTTCCCCAGGATCCGGACTCCTTGTCGCAGCAGAAATCCCTGACATTATGTCGCACCAGTCACAGTACCTGTGAACACACCTTCCAGGACTCTACCTCGTGTTGTCATATCTCTGCCTGTAATAAACACAGATGCTTCCTAAACGTAGGAGTCTTGTCTGATGTGTTCTGGGCACTATCCCTCAGGCTCATAGAGTCTGGCACATCGTAGGCCCATAGGAAAGATTTTGTCTACACCTTCTGGGAGTCGGCCCTATAAGGAAGCAGTTGCCCTAAGACAGAAGGCTTTGCAGTCATGGGCGAAAAGATTCTACTTCCCTACGATGTATGTGCAAGTGGGTGCAGTACATTGCCCCCACTTGCAGTACAACTGGGGGAGTTCGACACAGTGTGTGCAGCCAGGAGATCGGGCTAGCTCTCCACGCTCCTCTGGTCTATCAGTGGGTACCCGGGAAGACTCCTCTCCTGTTGGAGATGGGAAGCCAGATCCAGCCTCCTGATTCAGGAAACCTTGCTGTTGAGATCATGTGTCAAGACCCCAGGGGACAACGGATGACTAACTGAACTCTACATTAGAAACTAATGATACACTCTATGTTAACTAATTGAATTTAAATAAAATAAGTTTAAAAAAAAAGATCCCAAGGGGATGATGATGGTTTCTAAGGAAAAGTGCAGCGCTAGGACAGTGATGACTACTTGACAGCAAGTGGGCAGGTTCTTGGTGGGGGAGAAAAGGTAGACCGAACAGTCTCCACACTGAACTTATTCTAGATGTCCTTCCTGACTCACTTTTATCCAGTCACCCCATCGCAATCTCTGGAATGATTTTAAAACATAAAACGACTGAAAGCCTCTCCTTTGTATCTTAAAGTTCTTCAGTGCCTTCTCACGATAAAATAGAGTAAAATACAAGTTACTTTCAAGTTTTAGACTCTAGGAGATAATTCATAGTCTATTATCTAGGAGATAATAACATAGTCATAGAGTTAAGTTCTGCCTAACTTCTGAAGCTTTCCCTCTCATACCCAATAATAGACTCTGGGGCTTTATTTCCATTCGTGGAGCTCTTTCCACGTGATGTGTTGGCATTTAACTTTCTCTGCTTCGGGTACTCTTTCCCCTACGATGTATGAGTCTGGCCTCTTTCATTTTCTTCTCTCATTTTAAATATCATTCTTTCCCACCATCCTATTGAAATAGGTGCCCCACGCTGTTCTCTATTAAGAACACTATTTGCTTTCTTCCTATCGCTGACAGCAATGAATTATTATCTGTTCATTGCTTTGTTTGTATTTTATTAGCTGCCATCTTTACTGGACTGGAAGCTTAAAAGCAAAGATGATATGGTTTGATCTTCCTCTGGATACGAGTATCTGCAATTGAATCTTGCCTAAATCATTGTGGAATGCACACTGCAGGTCTTAATAAAATTTGCAGAAGGAAGGACGGGAGCTGGGAAGGAAGGAAGGAGGGAGAGAGAGAGAGAAGGAGGGAATGTAGGGAAAAGAAAAGGGACAAGTTCATGCTGTCAGCGAGGGCTATGAATTCACTAGCACATAGGAAGAACCATCAGAGATGAATCTTCCGGGGCGCCTCAGGTCATGATCTCAGGGTCCTGGGATCAAGCCCCGCATCAGGCTCTCTGCTCAGCAGGGAGCCTGCTTCCCCTCCTCCCTCTGCCTGCCTCTCTGCCTACTTGTGACCTCTTTCTCTCTGTCAAATACATAAATCTTAAAAAAAAAAAAAAAAGAGATGATCTTCCTTCAACATCAAGTTCAATTGACACCTTTATGAAACCATCCCCGGTGCGCATGGGTAGAATTGGGTGCTGTATGTGCCATCGCACGCATTCCGCATCCTTGGAAAGAAAAAAAAAACAAAACAAAGCAAGAGTTACGACCGTATGTGATGCCACTCCCAGCACAGGCACCCGATGGCAGAGAGCCCTGGCCTCCTGTGTGGGGCCGGTGCCTAACACTCAGACAGTAAAACTAACTGTGGTTGTTGTTAGCACTCGTTTCAGCGGTAGTATCATAAAGAAACTCTGGACTTTTTTTGTAAACTAAACTCAACTTCGTCCTCCTCAAGTCCACGTCTGTGGGTGTCAGGCTTCTTATCAGGACACGAGCCTCAGGCTGAGGTTTTCTGTCCTTCTGGCCCCTTTCCCTCCCAGCAGCAGTAAAGACTGTGCCTCCCACATGTGCGTTAGAGCGGCCCTTCTTCAATTTAACGTACAGACAGAATACCCGGGGATCTTGTCAGAGTGCAAATTCCGATTCAGTGTATCTGGGGTGGCCCGAGCCTCCGCCTGTCTAGCAATTCTAATACACAGACCACGCCGAGCAGCAAGGTTCTGTAACACATTCGAATCCGGACAGTCAACATAAAAACACTTTATCAAGCTCTGGAGGAATTTTCCTGTCTGTTGACAGAAACCCCCCGGTAAGCCTAGAGCCATAATTCAGTGTCAAAACTAATTTCAGATAAATTGGATGGTGATGGTGATCACATAAACCACTGGTTATTGATCGGCCATGCATAACACAGGATTCGTGTTACATTGTACTGATGGAGGCTCTTGCGTGCCGTTTGCTAGTTATGGGACCCCGGCAAGCAAGGAGCCCCACTGACCCTCCGACCTCCTTATCGGTGAGGTAGGCATAGTAAAAATACCTCTCCACCAGACTCCGGGCAGGAAATAAGACACAGCACTCTGCTCTTAGCACAGTGCTAGCAAAATATAAGTGCACTATATATTTTATCTGCTTTTTTATTGGCCGTTTTCCTTTTCTGGGAAGCCATTCCCAATTCTCACTAGTGAGAGTTACTTATTCTTAACTCAGTGTTGCCAAAAGAGCATTGGCTAATAATGACAGGTTCCAGTGCCTTGTTTCAAATGGATATCTACAGATCTTCATCCCAATGGGCTACAATCTTACCGGCAGACAAGTGGGGTTTGTGTATCCGTTGGAGGAGGTCATCGAGAAGGCATGACTGCTGGTTAACCCTCGCGTTGGACCTGGACAATCAGAGGCTCCTCACCTTCCCCCTGTCTTTGGAGCATTCATTCTGTCTCCACCCCCATTCCCACAGTGAGAACCACGTTCAAGGACACAGCCCTGAGAGAGCAATGTGTTGCTGAGACCATCCAGACGGTGTATGTAACTGAACCCCATTCAAGCCTGTCTATAAACTTTTCAGATGCAGGTGGGAGGTGCAGAGATCTCCTCACCTAGCACCCTCGACAAGCCTCATATGTACATTCTCTTGCTCTTAAAACCGCCACCTACCCATCTGAAGTGGTCTTCCTCCTTCTTCCATCTCCCTCTGCCCTCCATGTATGGGGGCCAGTTTTCGAACCAACAATATCCCTAGTGGATCATTATATTCCGATTTTGATTCCTTGACTTTTTTGGCTAATTCCAAGTGGTGTTTCCACTACTATCTTTGGTACCAGACATTTTTAAAAGTTCCCCACTCACTAACTTATCTCTTTACAACCCATCTACCCCTGTTGTGAAGGCCCAGCAAAACCTGCTTCAGGGAAGCCATTGCTGATACTCACGGGAAGCTCCTTTTCACGTTCAGCATCGGTGACTCCATATGTGAGTCTCCTCGTGGCACAGTTGAGATGGTTCCCCTGCAAGACGAGCTTCCATGACTTGTGTGTATCTACTGTTCTTCTTTTAGTCCTAATGTGAACTTGGCTAACATTAATTAAAAAAAAGATACCTAGTCTAAGGGAGGCACTAGTTCCTCTCTTTACTAATAAGGTCCTGCCAGGGCAATTGAATTCCATGTTAATCACTAGACTCTAGAAGTCAGACCCACAGGAGAACATACAGACTTAAATAGTAAAAGTCTTGAAGTGAGTCCAAATTACATTGTATCAGCAAGAGAAGAAGGGACGGGCAAGTGGAAAATCACCTTGGCATGACTGAACAGTTCCTTGTGAAAGAGCAGGCAGACTTCCCGTAATGCCCCAAAGAGAACTGTGTGCTGAAATAAATCATGACATAATGCGTAAATATTTTCTAATGATCCAAGTTGTGCAAAGCATGACATGGACTGAAACAGCAGTAATGAGTTCTTCAGTTGTGATGTCCCATCCCAGGGTGAACGGCCATTAAATGAGGTTCTTGGCTCTGCTCCACAAGCATCAGATGATTGCTTGAACTACACACCTTCAATATTAGCTCCAACCTGAGAAGCTAGGATTCTGTCCGAAAGCCACAAGAAGGTAGAGACTGTCTTCACGTCAAGGTTTAGCACCCGGTGGATCCTCAAAAAGTACAGATCGTATAAGTGAATTAGAGCTGTTTCTTCCCAGATCACAGGGAACTAGCTCTCTGGCAGGTGCCTGAAATCTATCTGTTGACTAACAAATACAAAAACAAAACTCTAGGAGCCTTCTGGGTAGTGAATTAGCTTTCAACAGCCAGAAAAGTTTGGACTAAGAAGAATTCCTTACTCTAAATCTCCCATTCTAATTGTGAAGACACAAGCAATAAATGTAATTACCTTGTATTCACATTCATGTCATAACTATTTCTTACCCAGTGTCTGTAACTATCTCAATTATCTGGAATGGCTTAATACCACAGTCAAAAATAGGATAGAGTTGGCAATAACAATAAAGCTAAAGAGGGTCCTGGCTACTTTATGACTCTGTGGAGCCGTTATGTTCCTCAGCATCCAAGTGAGGCAGATAACAAGAGGACATTAAAATTTTAGCATCCTCAAACAGCAGTATGGTTATTGCTTATTAATTATACCGAAGGAGCACAACTAATGAGTTTAATAGGTAGCATTATGCATGCCAGCGACAGATCGGAGGAAGGCGGTGGGCCATATAAAATTCTTTAGGGAAACAACTGGCCCCATCTATTACCAGGTGCTCAGCATACCTAAGACAAATGGAAATAAACATCAAAGGCCGGGAGAGACCGTGATTCATGCCCTTTCTTTGTGAGTGTAGATTACAATTTGTGCATTGTTAACAGTCATTTTCACAAGGATTATTATTTTTTTCCTTCAAAGAAAACTAGCAACGATTTCAAATCTTTTTTTTTTTTCTTATCTCTCTTTGGCTCCCAATGAGAGTAAGGGCAGAGGAAGTGGATGGTGGGAGAGAAACGTCTGCATGTTTTAGAAGTGTACCTATCATGAAAAGTAATTTATAGATCAAAAGGTAAGCATATTTTGAATTCACAGAATGATGCTGTGTTGTTTTCCAAAAGCACGTCTGAAATCTGTATTCTTATCTTCATGCATTAGTGAACTTACTACTCCACCAAAAGGTGATCATTTTAATTTTTTCGTGTATTTTTAAATCCCCTATCTAATATAAAATTGTATCTGATAGTTTTTTAATTTGTATATCCTTGGTTTCTAGTGCATTTTTCATTATGTCAAGTGTCTGCCATTTATTCTCCTATAAATTACTCATTCCTCTCATTTACAATTATTTTATTGAGTTGTTTTTCTTATTAATGTGGAAACTATTTATGTATTCTGGGTATTGGTTAATAAAAACCCACAGATGTTGGGATGATCAGACAAGGACATTAAAATCTTGATGAGAAACATATTTAAGGACATAAAGTTAAATATAGTTGTGATGAATAAACAAATGAAAAACCTCAAAACAAGTGGAAATTATTAAAAAGAAGCAAATTAGTGCAAATAATAAATACAATAACCGAAATTCACTTGGATGGATGGATGGATGGATACTTAGATCGATTCAGAATCCTAGAATACATGGATTTGGAATCCCAGAAAGAGAGGAAAAGAGAATGGGAAACAATATTTGAAGGTATATTTTGGAAGCTATATATTTGCCCTCATGCCCTTAATAGATCAGTTCCCAGGAACTGACTTCTCCATTCCTAGACACCCTCCATTGCAAAGACCCTGCATTCCACCCAACTTAGTTCACTCTGTGAGCTAACCCTGTATCACCCATCACAGCATCAACATCCCCTAGACAATCTTCTTTTTAGTATCCTATTTTCTGACCACTATCTCCCTCTCCTTGAGATGACTACATCTTGGAAACCTAAGTCAACAATATTTGGATCTTCTGAGACCTTCCATTTGCCAAAACTATCACTTTTTTACTGTCTCTCATCTTGTACTGTCTGTATTTCCTCCATCTACAGATATGGAAATCCATTATCTCTAGCATCCTTTCCAATATCCTCAGTTCCCTTACCCTTCCTTCACTCTGAAGCTCCAGACCAATTATTTGCCTTGTGTCCGTGGACTCTGTTGGAGTCCTCAGAACTGTGTTGACTGGTTGTACTCTATTTTTTATTTTTTTTAAGATTTTGTTTATTCATCTGAGAGAGACAGTGAGAGACAGAACACAAGCAGAGGGAGTGTGAGAGGGAGAAGCAATCTCTCCGCAGAGCAGGGAGCCCGATGAGGGGCTCAATCCCAGGACTCCAGGATTGACTGTTTGTACTTTAAATTGATGTTCATAACTCCAATACCTATTTAATATCATCTGCTAAATATTTCCTGGAAGTTTATTTTTCAGCCTTTCTGAAGACATTCTATATATTGTGGTCTCTACTCAAACTTCTAGCATTCTGTCCTCCAATCTAGCCAGCCAATAACTTTCCCCAACTCATTATTCAAAAAAGAAAACTCACTGAAAGGCACTCACTCATCCTCCCTCTAATAAATAAATCAACAAAATTTTTTTCTTTGCATCTGGACCCAGATGCTCTGTCTTCTCCTCTATTAAAATGGAAAACGAAAAATGTATTGGATTTTACCAAGGCTACTCAACCGACTCGTGTTTGAGCACCTAGTGTTCTATCCCCCATTACCTACTTGAGAGCTTCGCTCATATGGTCATCTTCTTTCTCCAGCTCTATCAGTTTGTAAGTCACTGCTGGGATTGCATCAGTAACATTGCAAAATTTGTTAGAAGAGTGTTTGTGGTCAAGATCCTTCTTACTTGTGCTGAACGCAGCCACTCTGCCGTAACTTCCCCTGCTCTGCTAGGCCTCCCTCCCAGCCCTTTATTCATCCTACTCCTGCTACCTACTCTACTGACACATCTTCCTTATCATAATAAATGGCTCCATTTTCCTGCCAGTTGCTTAAACAGGAAACCTAAGCCTCACCTTCTACCGCTAACTTTCCCTCTTCCCAGTATCCATTCCACTGGGACATCCTAAATGTTGTGGATCTAACTACATGTCAATTGTGTTCTCTCCTTCTACCATCACTGTTACTCTGGTCAAAATGATCATCATCTCCACATGGAAGACACAGTGATCTCTCTCCCCATCCTAACACCCACAATTCCTTATCCTTTAGAATGATCTCCCATAAACAAACTTTGTATCTTGGTACATTTTTTTTGTTTAAAATTCTTCCATGGCCTTCATGCTTACAGTAAAATCCAAACCCTGTGCCTTGCCTACAAAGCCCCACATGATCTAGCCTCGCGTATGCTCTTAACCTCAGCTCTAAGTGTTCTCCCACTTTCCCACAATGATCCCGACACCCTTGTTTCCCTTCTGCTACTTGAACACAGCAAGATAACTCCTGTATTAGAGACATTGTGATGGTTGGTCCCTATGTTCTTTTGTCCTGGCCCTTCAGATGGCCATCTTCCTCATTTTTCTAATATCAATCCAAATTTCACCCTTAGACAGATTCTTTGTGTAAAGTCACACACACACACACACACACACACACACACACATGTGCATGCACATCTATTTCCCTCTCAAAATTTAGTGTGGTTTGAAATGATCATTTATTTAATGTCTCCTCTTCCTACATGTAAGATTGATGAGAATAGTAATCCTGTCTGACGGGTTTACTGCTGTATTCACATTGCTAAGAATGACCCTGAGTACAGAGTAGGCACTCAATAAACGTTTATAAAATGAATAAACAAACAAACGGGAGAGCGAATAAAATATTAAGCTCAGCTAGCTTCAGATTGCCTTCTGTTCCCCTTAGCTTATGAACAGAGATAGGAGATGGCATTACAGTGGTTAATATTTATGAATTCAATTCTGGATATTAGGGTGGCTCAGTTACAGGGATGCCGTTGTGATGTCAACGCTTGATTATTGGGCATACAGAAATATTTTTGCTTCTAAATTTAGATTACTCTCTAAGAGCCAGGAAGGGATACAGTTAAAGTCAAGACACATCAACTCTGGTGGAAGAAGCATGTGATATGTACAGAAATATAAGTTAAAACAGTTGCCTCTTAAAAATGAAGTCAGTATTTTATAAGCGACCTTGAGAAAATTTCATTTTTTTTTTTACCTGTAAATAGATTGTACTAAATCTTATTTAGAATCCATTGCAGAACTCACTTTCCATGCACTATGATTGAAATCATTCAGGTTTCAGGTTGAAACCCAGGGAGAAATCAAGTGAGCACAGGACATCTGAATGTGGAAAGATATCCAAATTGGGAAAACAAGGATAGTTAATATGTGTATCTATATCTATATCTATATTCCATGTCTATCATGTACGTCAATATCCTTACTGATTCAGGAAAATGGTGCATCAAATGAGAATTCTTAGTTTACTGTAACTTGTTATCTGTGTGTCCTTGAGCAAGTCATTTCCTTTCTCTCAGTCTCAGTTATTTCATTTCTAAAGTGAGGGAATTAATAACACCCAACACAGTTGCTATTATAAGCAAACCATATGCCAAAGTCTCTATAGATTCTAAAACCAACTGTATGTGGTAATTGTTTGCTGCTGCACAATACAGAACTGGGGAGAAACACGTTTGTTTTGATAAAAGCCAGAGGGTGATTACACTGCCTGTGATTGGGTTTATTAGTGTTTGTGTTATTGTGGTTGATATTATTATTGTTTATTTAGCTAACATTTTTGAATGTTTACATGTGCCAAACACTGAGTGAAACACTTTATAAACTCTTTAAACCACATCAAATCTTTGCCAAGTGAGTGTTGTTGGAATTCTAATTTTATCAATGAGAATACTGAAGTTTTCAGAGTACTCAAGTAACTTTCCCACTGTAATGAGCATCTGATAAATACTAGCACCAGAAGAAAAATCCATGCCCTTGGACACCACACGTCATGGTCTCACCTAGCAGAATATTAACAAGGGTTAACTTGGAAAGTCAACTACAATGAACTAGAACTGCCTTCCTCTTTCGAGGTAGGTGTACTAGATCTACTACAGTTGTCTTGACCTTACATGACTAGGAGAGGTTATGATGTACAACGTAGGATGTCCAAAATTCTTAGTTTCCATATAACCCATATATGGAAACTATGGGACCTAGTGCATAGATCCCATAAACCATCCCCTGCCCTCTTTGCTGACTAACCACTCCTTGTCCAACCACACCCCGTAACCACAGCAGCAAGCACATTTTGTAATATCCGTTTACCCATCATATTATCTATGCCCATAACACTTTCCATCTACACTATATCTGGGAGTGGAGAGCAGGAGCTTGCATCTGCATATGTTTGCTATTGACATGCAGATAATTTCTGGGATAGCCTAGCTGCTGTTGGCCCATTCTCATCAGCCCAGAGGTCCATCTCTCTGAACTAAAGCCATCCTTGCGTCTCCTGCCCAGCACGCCCCCACTTCCCTTTGAACACAGAATATCAACCACATTAAGGAGTCCTTGACCAGAAACCACCATTTTATGGCTATCAACATTTTGAGTTTAACACACTTTAAAAAATCCCTGTCTTACCTCCTCAACATATTGAACTTAAGATGTTTTGAAAACCCAGTTCTCTAACTTAACTACTTAATTGTTGTCTGTTTTTTAAGTGCATCACATAGTAGGAAACCAACTTGACAATATATACTGTAAAATTTAGACCTATATAAAATGACAACTACAATATGTGATTCTGGGCGAATTTGTCTTGGCTCTATTTCTACATTTACTATGGTGAGAGATCCACTTCTTATTAAGATAGTCTAGCCAGTTAGTAGGCAGGGACAGATGGTAGAAAGTTCAATGTTATGTTGACCTCACAGCTACTCCTTAATAATATCTTCCTCTGTAGTACTCTGGAGCCTCAAAAACAAGAAAATAATAATTTTTTTAAAAAAATTCACATGAATCCAGCACATTTCACTTTACAAATCACAAAATATCTATCTCAATCCTCACCTGAAACTGGGAAACATATATTATTAGCGTATCTCCAATTACGGAGACCGAGATGATTATGTGGCTTTCCCAAGGCCATATTTTAGAGTAAAGACAAAGTTATTACTTGAATACATTTTTTCCTATCTTCTAGTTATATGTTTCTCTACCTCACTACGGCAGTCCTGCCAATATTTAAAAATAATTACCATCCCAACTGTCTTCTCTGTTCCAAACTAAAATCCCTTGGTTACTATTTGGAGGTAATCTGATTAATGTAAGCAGTATTCCAAGCAAAGGACTGCTACCCCCCTTTGTTAAGGTTCTACTTGGGTTTGGGGTTTAGTCTGACACCGCTTGCTAAGTGCAAATCTGAGGACAGTGACAATTTGTTAAGGGGTGCAGAAACTGTCATATGAGGATTAGCACAATATCTGTAGATATTTCATCTATAAGAGAGGGAATGGCATTTGCCGTCAAGTGTTTGAACAATTTTTGGAAAATTGTATGCATTTTGTGTAGTTCCAGAAGCTAAATTAGGATAGCAGATTCATGTTAGAGGGAAACTAACTTCAGACCACTCTACCTTGTCGAGGTCAAGTCTAACATTACATTGTATCCTGAGTCCTTCTGATGAATGAACATATGAATTAATGAGGAAGATATTTAGAAGTCACAATTTTCCAACTTGAAAATTGACTGCTTTAGAGGCATGATCCTTTCTTTTTTTATTTTATTTTATTTTTTCAGTGTTCCAAGATTCATTGTTTATGCACCACACCCAGTGCTCTATGCCATATGTGCCCTCCTTAATACCCTTAAAAGCCTAACTCTCAAACCTTTACATGAAACGCTTTTTTCATGACCCAGGTATTCATCCATTGCTCTGTACCCCTGATGCCCATTTTCTATTTTAAACCCCCATTATGGGGCACCTGGGTGGCTCAGTGAGTTAAGTGTCTGCCTTCAGCTCAGGGAATGATCCCGGGGTCCTGGGATCAAGCCCTGCATCAGGCTCCCCACTCGGTGGAGAGTCTGCTTCTCCCTCTGCCCCTCCCCCCCTTGCACACAAGCACTCTCTCTGTCTCTGTGTCTCTCAAAAATAAATAAATAAATAAATTTTTTAAAAAGCTTTAAACCCCTATTATGTCCCCAGTGGATCTCAGAAATAAATCAGTTAAGAATGCTATCAGCTGCAAGTTAGTGGGATACTTGACTAAAAGCATATATTGTGGAATTTTAGAATTCACCCGGCGTCGATGCCCCGAAATGTAAGACTGAAAATGTTGATGGCATAACATAGTGAACCCAGCATCACCGGAAGAAGCTGAGTTCCTAGGCTCCAACAAAAATGAAGTAGAGGGGATTCCCACAGTGAGTAGGACATTGGTCCAAAGCAGCATTTCTTGACATGGGATCTGATGGCCATCCGAATCACACTGGCACACTGTACAATCCATAAAATTGGCTATCGTGATTATGTTGTAGAAAAGATCACTCTGGACATTCTATCATGAACAGATAGTTGCAGAACAAAAGCAGAAGCAGTGAGACTACAAATGTTTCCATTGCTGCAGGTGGGAGAGGAGGGCTCACGGGAAGTAGAGACATGCGTACATCATCAGATAGACATCTACGTCCTAGCATTCTGGGGATCTGTAGGCAGGTCACACCCAACATAACAGCCTTACCTTTGAAGATAAACTTAGTCTGACCTACTTTTTCTGGGTGTCAGGAAGATGAACCACCTGTTTATGAAGTTCTCTAAAAATACAGAGAATATCCTGTATTTATTTTTATTTAATTTATTTTTTATTTAATATGTACTCCCCCAGCTCCAATAGTGGCATCGGCCCAGTAAGAGTTAGTACGTAACCTCCCAAACTCCCACCAACAACCAGATACCATAGTTATTTGCAGTAAATTTTAGAAACATGTCAGCCATTTAGGGAAATCTTCTCTAGATTCATTTAAATTTAATTGTATTGATGAATGTGGAGACTAGTCATTTGGAATTGATTTCTATTGATTTGTGTCTAATTGAATTCAATTAAGCCCCAGTGATTTGCCTTGAACAAATTAAATTGCACAGACTAATTGGATTGAAGGCATTCTCACTGAGATGGGGAGCATTCATGGGGATGAGCCCACTGTGATATGCCTTTAATAGAAGCTCTTAGGGTGACGGTTATTGGGAAATTATTAAGACTCAACAAATGCTTCAATAATTAAGAACACATTCTACAGAAAGATGAACTGCATAGGTCTTGTCATTACATGGAACTCTTTGGTTCCCTAATCTGTAAATAGTTCAAGATTGACTCTGAGTGCTGCTCTTCTAATGGTGTTTGACCTTACCTTTAAGAAATCAGGAATGTCTGCAGAGAAAAGAGGAGAGAAGGAAGCTAACACATAGAGCCCTGGGTGATGCTTTGGGGACTTTGTTTTCGAACATTAATACTCAGAATATACCTGCAAAGAGCTGCTTGCTGCTTGCTTTGAATTCACCTCAGCCTCTAATATCCCCCAGCACCTTATTCCTGCCACCACTGCAGGGACCTTCACTATAAAGTGCACTCCGCCGACACCCCACCTCAGGTCCTCGTCAGTCTTACTTAAGCCCTGGGGCTTCCCTGTTGACATTACTGCAAGAAACATCACAAGAATCCGCAGGGAGACTATTACATGCACATTAGAAGTGCAGGATAGAAGTGCAGGTATATCTCATACCCCAAGGAGTGAGACTTTGAGTAAAAATGAGTGGGAGCCACATCTTCTTTATCCACTCTGGGGGGTAGGGGCGGGTAGGGATAGGGTGGCTGGGTTATGGACATTGGGGAGGGTATGTGCTATGGTAAGTGCTGTGAAATGCATAAGCCTGATGATTCACAGACGTGTACCCTGCGGCAAATAATACATTATGTGTTAATTAAAAAAAAAAAAGAAACATAAAAAAAAAAATGAGTGGGAGCTGTTACAAAGTGAATGTTTCTATCCTTCAAAATTCATTTGTTTAAGCCCTAACCCCCAAAATGATGAAAACCATCAACCTTAAAAACAAAGGGTCAGGCTTTTGGAGGTTATTAAATTTGGATGAGCTCATGAGGGTGAGGTCCTTCTGATATGATTAGTGCCCTTAAAAAAAAGAAGCAAGAGAACTAGCTCTCTCTCGCTCTCGCTCTCTCTCTCTCTGGCTCTCTCTCTCTCTGCCATATGAGAACTTGTCAAGAAGGCCATCTGCAAACCAGGAAGAGAGTCCTTGTCAGGACCCAAAACTTTGATCTTGAATTTCCCAGCCTCCAGAACTCTGAGAAATAAATACCTGCTGCTTAAGCCACCTAATTGATGGTATTTAGTTATAGCAGCCCGAGTAGACTAATACAGTAATTAATGGATAAATATGTCCCCATTTCTTCTTCTGAATGGAGGTCCTGAGGTGCTTTCCTTAAGGCTCTTAAAGAGTTTGCAAGGGACCAGTCATTCAACTCCATAATGCATCATTGCTTTGGCTTTTCCTATTTCAGAGCTTGGCTGCTATACTTAACCGGCTCCCAAAATAAAGCATACTTGAGCTTTTGTTTCAGGTTCTATTTCTGGGAAGCCCAGGCTAAGCCAATGCAGTTGTCTTAGAGTTGCAGATAAAGAATATGAAGCTTATACCAATAATATTTAGCAAATAATTCACAGCACAAAATTCACTGAACCTGCATTCAGATCAAGATCTGTGTTACCAAATACCCCGCAAGAGGCGGACCCCGTCAGGAGGACTCCTTGCTCATTCACAGGGACATGTGTGATGTCTGACCTGATCCTTGGAGCCCCTGCATTGTCCCGGGTTTTGCTTTCATCGGCTCTCCAAAACTGGATTGACTGACATCCATCTATCTGACCAAGTTTCTAATCCAATCAGGAGAGATTCAGGAGGTATTTCAGAACTGTCAATCTTAAAATTAATCTCTGATACTCAACGGGCCAAATGACGTGTGTAAGGAATGGGACCCAGGTGACTTTGTAGACTTTGGCTGCTGCATGTCACACTCTCCATTTCGTCGGCCTGGGATTCTTCCTAGATTTCCCAGTGCTGACTGAGGATCACTACAACTTCCTGCCCTTCGTTACTAGGGTGGGTCCCAGCATGCTTTGTGCCCCAGCAGGTTCCCATTTTCCTTGCAGCACTTCCCTGATTTGGACTAGTGTCTGATACAATATGGCTCCCTGGTAACTGTGAGAAGCAAAGATAGAGAATGGGGATGGAGGTCCAAAGCCAGGTGACAGAGAAAACATGAGTAATTAGTTCAGAGGATATCCAACCGTATACGCTTTCTTATTCCTGCACGAGAGTTGGTTTTAGAGCTAATGGATCCTTCCTTGCGATGTTCCCTGGAAATACTGTAATTGACAGCCAGTAAAAAAGATAAAACTGTCCACGCTTGAGCTCATGACATATTTGTCTGTCACCACCTAGAAGCATAGGCTCAATGCCTTCAGTGAGTATTCTTCTGAGGCTGACAGTCTGAGTACACTCATTGAGCAGCTTGATAGCACTTTATTGTGCTATCAAGAACACAGGACCCCACATTGTCATTTTGCACCAGGCCCTGTAAATTATGCAGCCAGTCTTGGATAAGTTACTGGGAAGTTAATAAAGCTTAAGCTTCATGCAAGGCTTCAGAAGAGCCTTCGCAAAGTGTTCACATGGCTCATGTTTTGAGAAAATTTGGAAAATTTGTACTGTAACAATTAAGACTTGTTCCTCGTCAGACATTTTTGTAGTACTTCTGTGCATCTGACCTTATCACATTCATAAAGCAAACAAGGGAGGTTCTTGGGGCAGACATTTTAACTCCCAAACCAGGTTAAGGGCCATTTGGAGTTCCCACAGAATTTTGTTTTCCTTTCTTTTAACAGTTAGCAGGCTACAGTCCGTCGGGGTCCCTCTTTCATAGCAAATCACAAGCTCCTGCAGGATGGAACTCATGGGTTATTAACCTTTGTCATCCCAGCTCCTGGCATGGAGCTGAGCACGTAAGAGACCATCTTAAATGCTTCTTTATGTGAAGTTAAAACATTTGCAAGACTTTCTGGAGAACATTACATAAGACAGTATTGTTTCCTTCAAAAGCGATGGTAATTTTCTGTCTTCCCCACCCCTCCATTTTACCCTTCCACCACAGAAAATCGAAGGGCACGGGAATCAAAGGACAGACAAAGCAAAATATTTTGAAAAGGTTTTAAGAAATTGTGATCCAAACATTGTGCCTACTGAAGACCTGAGACATCTGTGCGATCCCAGGTAACGAGCTCCTTCCGCCTGGTAACTAGGGAGGCGGCTCCTGTGCCAGCAGGTCAGAAATTCATCCGTATGTTCACATTTTTCAGGAGCATCTGGGCGTTTCTACTTTGAATCCTAGAATATCAGAGCCAGAAAGGAGCTCGGAGAGCATCTGCTCCAGAACCACATTTCATGTTCCGGAAATTTGGATCCAGCGAGGACCTGAGGCATGCCCGAGCCCACACGGCACGTCAGAGTCCAAGCCAGACCCACCACCCTCATCCTCTGCTTGACGGTCTCTCTCCGCCTCGATTTAAGTTTTCCGTCCTTGTCACTGTCCCTTTCCCTTCCTCTTGCTCAAAAGAACGTGAAATAACTAAACGCAGCAAAATATTTCCAACGCTCCTACCTGGGTGTAGGACTGAAATAGATCCTCTACATTCTCCTTCAAAGTGTGGGGGTCATGGCTGTTTCCAACCTTGTAATTCAGGTCAGACAAAAACAAGATCACAAAGTGGTAGGAAATATGACCGGAATTTCAAAGTTCCCAACGAAGAGGCAGAACTGGGACCGAATCCCCAGATAATGCGTGCTCCTCATCTCGTATACACCATTAGTTCTGGTTGGGAGACTTGGAGCCCATGACAACAAAGGTCGCCTTACCCTCTCGATTTCTGCCAATCTCTAGGAAGGTGGCTGAAGGCTCATGTCAACCACCTGGCATGCGTGTGAGTAGAAGAGATATTCTGATGGGCATCAGAAGCTCTTGTCCCACATGAACTCCCCTCCGCAGCCAGATCCGGCCTCTGTCTGCTCCACTGCACACAGCTTGCCATTCCCTCCTACTCAGCTCCCCTCACCCCTGCCCAGTCTGCCTGTTCCTCTGTGCTGGGCACTATCCTTTCCCAGTCTCATCTTTCCGGTTTTTGTTTGCCCGCGCACCTTTACCCTCCCCCTTCCGTACCTGACCTCTGATGGGGACCTTCCTGTCACAAAGGCTTCGGACACACAGTTTGCCATTCTCCAGGGTGCCAGCCTCCCTCTCAGCGCCACACCACTCTCCTGCCTCTTGTCCCATCTCTTGTGTTCCCCCAGAAGCATCGGCCCCCTTCTGTTTTGGTTTTGGCCACAGGGTTCTCAACTTCGTTCCTCTCCACAGTCCCCACCTCTCCCATATTCAGACACATGTACGGATCATTCTCTCTGTCCCTTCAGGTCTCTGCTCAAATGTCACCTTATGAGAAAGTTTCTCTGGCCATCCTATTAGATGGGCATCTGCCCAGCCTATGGAACTGCAATGTTCCTGTCACATGTCACTGTCTGCGTACTCCCTCCACTTCATTGTCATTATGACAACACAATACACAATTACAAAATTACAATGTTATGTAAGTTTGCCCTGTGACAACATAGTATACGATTATTTATGTTCTCTCATCCCCAAACTAGAACATGATTCTCCAAAGACAAACACCTCCCTTTGTGTTTGTTTGTTTGTTTTTGTCCCCCCTTTATTTATATTGTATTCTGTATAGTATGACCTTGAAAAATATTTGTTAAAGTACATAGAGGTTGCAAGTATTTTTATTTTTTAGAGAGGAAGAGAACACACACACATGCAAGTGGTGGGGGGAGGGGTAGAGGGAGAAGGAGAGAGAGAATCTGAAACACAGGGCTCAATCTCACAACCCTGAGATCATGACCGGAGTCTAAACCAAGAGTCAAATATTCAAGTGACTGAGCCACCCAGGTACCTGAGGCTGGAAGTAATTTTAATAAATGAAATATAAAGTGTTCTGATGTTTTATGTAAACTCTTAAGCCCTCTCTACACGAGAGCAGCCATGATTTAAAATGAACCAGCCTGAAAAGAGCCAACACGCCCTTCAACAGACGAATGGATACAGAAGATGTGGTCCATATACACAATGGAATATTATGCCTCCATCAGAAAGGATGAATACCCAACTTTTGTATCAACATGGACGGGACTGGAGGAGATTATGCTGAGTGAAATAAGTCAAGCAGAGAGAGTCAATTATCATGTGGTTTCACTTATTTGTGGAGCGTAAGGAATAACATGGAGGACATTAGGAGAAGGAAAGGAAAAGTGAACTGGGGGAATTTGGAGGGAGAGACAAAGCATGAGAGACTGTGGACTCTGAGAAACAAACTGAGGGTTTTGGAGGGGAAGGGTGTGGGGGGATGGGCGAGCCTGGTGGCGGGTATTGAGGAGGGCACGTATTTCATGGAGCACTGGTTGTGGTACATGAACAATGAATCTTGGAACGCTGAAAAAATAAAATTAAATAAAAAAAATAAAAAAATAAAATGAAGCAGCCTGTGTCTCACAAACTCTAGACAGGGCAGTGGAGTCTCTTAAACTCCTGTGTTCTGTCTTTTGCTTCCCCCAGGGTTTTCTCTGGTTTCCAATGTTAGACTTTTAAGCTTTCCAACCTTTCTCCCAAACAGACAGCTCACAGAATTTGTTATGAGAATCATTTATTCACCCCTAGGTGTGCATTTATGCCTGTCACGGGGATAAACGCATTACACAACTCGGGTTGAGTATAACAAAAAACACTCTGTGCTCTGACACAGGATTTTCTTCTTTTTGTGTGTGGGGGGGTGTTTTGTGTTGTTTTAGGCAGCAGCAGATTGGGTAAGTTTATTTAGGACTAGGAGAGCACCTACTTTCCTACAAACGCTCGCATAGGAAAGGGTGTGATGGATGGGAAGGGCCTAGGCCTGGGGACCGAGGAACTGCCCTCCTCAAGGCAAGGACTCGAGGGCAAGTAGTTCATTTGAAAGATGCAGCAAACAAGGACAGGGCAGTGAGAACAAGAAGAGTCAGCTGGTAAAGGATGAGTTCTCCCGTCACTGTGGGTGACCGGACACAGGGAAATCCCATGGGGTGTCCCTGGGAAATGCCGGGGACTTACCCCACCTGAGGGCCGAGCAACTGGAAGTCTTATACGGACTCTTCTCCGTCCTTGCTTGGGGCAGCTAGGGGCCCATCACGCATGTGGCTTGCCCCCCTACCCCAGCTCTGGAGAAGCCCCCCAACCATGAAATTCAGTTACTGATATTTAGAAGTCCATGAGGGCACCTGGCACGGTAGGACTTGGGAGAGAGGAGCAGGACAGGGATCGCATCTGGGACCAAGTACGGTCAGGAAAGCAACCACACAACTCTCCCATCTCTGCGAGCGTGTCAGCATTAGGATTTCTCATGCACCATCTCAAAGCCTCCTGACCACCCTGTGGTTGAGTATAGTTTCCCTCATTTACAGATAAGAAAATTGAGTCTTGGGAGGGTGAGGTGGCTTTCCTCGAGTCAATCTCTAGAAATGACGAGGTTAAGTCAAGATCAAGATTTCTGTCACTAGATCCCTTAACCTCTTTTAACCATAACAAAGTGTGTCCTGCAGAGAAAATTTGAGAAGAGGAAGCGAAAGCCCTCAATCCAGGCAAATACTGTGTCCAGTGAGTCTGTCCTGTTGGGGGCAGGGGGCTAATCTGAAGACTGCCCCCCAGGTCATATCAATCACCCCAAACCAGAATATGAAGTAGAACATTGTCCCTATTGACATCCTTCCTTCTTTCCCCAGATATTTCATAGGTCCCCTCCCGAAATATCCAGATATCCAAAATACCCCATGGTAAAGATTTAACTGCTGTTCCCGCTGGGAAAGCAGTTAACAAAATAAAATGAGCTCAAGGAAATGACAAGGTTTACATAGTTCTTACAGTTGCTTATCTTTGGTTCGACAATGATAGAATAAATTAGAATAGAGGCATAAAAATATTTAAAGATCCTGGTCTAGATGGCAAGAATGACTAGCTGCCTTACTTCAGTTAATCTCAAATTCTCCCATCGGCTCTTCACAGTGGTGGGGTGGGGCCTTTTAGCTGAGCCTTGTCCCTTGTTTGTATGTTAATTTTGTCCTGGTCCGTTTCAAGCTCTGGGCAAGGTGAACCACACCCTGCAAAAAAAAAAAAAAAAAAAAAAGAAGAAGAAGATTGCAGAGTTACCTTGTATCACTTCATACCAACAGAATACTGCTTCTGAGATTGCAATTTGCCCTCTTTGCAAGCAGAGTTCTCTCGTTACTATTCCATGAACGTTGGCAGAAGACACGAGATGCCTGAGTTGGAGACGAAGGACTTCGTCACCCACGGGAAAGCAAGTGGCATTATCATCATCACATTAGCCTTGTTCCTCTCGCCCCCAGTCCCATGGGGAGGCGAGCGTAATATGGCCCAGATACGGATACATGCGCAGTGGGTTTGTCTCATATCTAAGAAATACCAGGTTTGGGAATTCTGTTACTTTTATAGCAGGGTGTAAACCAGCCTGCCTTTGTCGGGGAGGAAATGTTACCTTGTCTCTCAAGGTCACCAGCTACAAAAACAACACCGAGAAATGGCCTGAGTAAAAGCATTCCTAGCCCTCTGACCCCCGCACACCTTGAAGAATCTGGAAGACTACAAGAGGCCCAAGGACGATGACTTTCTCCGAGACACCTGCACCCCCCATGTTCACTGCAGCATTGTTCACAGTAGCCAAGCTCAGAGCAACCCAAATCTTAATGTTCGTGACAACATGGGTGATCCCAGAGGACATTATGCTAGGAAATAAGTCAGTCGCAGAAGACAAACATTACGTGATTCCATTTACAGGAGGAATGGAAATTAGCCAAACTCATAGAAGCAGAGAATAGAATGGCAGTTGCCAGGGGCTACGGAGAAGGCAGAAATGGGGAGTTACAACCCAGCAGGCATCGAGTTTCAGTTAAACAAAATGAAAACATTGTAGAGATCCAGAGATCTGCCTCACAACATAGTATCTATCCTGAACAACAAAAGGTCATCCACTTTAAAATACCTTAAGTGGTGGGGCGTCTGGCGGGCTGGCTCAGTCGGTGAAACATGAGACTCTGAATCTCAAGGTTGTGAATTTAAGCCCCAGGTTGGGTGTAGACATATTTTCTTAAAAATAAAATCTTAAAAAATATATATATTAGCGGATAGATCCCGTGTTTAACGTTCTTACCACAAGCACACACACAAATACACACACCTAAAAGGACAGAAAGGAATTTGGGGAGGTGATGGATATGCTTAGTACTTTGACTGCGGTGATAGTATCATGGATGCTTGCATAGGTCCAAATTCATCAAAATGTATACATTAAATATGGGCAAATCTAATACATATCAATTATACCTCAATAAAGCTTATAAAAAGGGGATAGGCCGGGTGTTGGGGATGCATTACGAAAACTAGACTTCTGTGTTCATATCTTCGTGAATTTTTTTAAATATTTTAAACTAGGTAAATATATTACTATTAAAAAAGAAATTTTTGAGTTTTTATTTTAATTTTAGTTAGTTAACATACGATATCTTATTAGATTCAGGTGTACAATATAGTGAAAAAGTACATTTTAATGGAAAAGAGCTGGAAAAAAATAGGAGTGACTTTCTCCATATAGTGAACTTCTCAGCTGTGACTTGGCAATTCTTTGTAACACAAAGTCAAATGTATGCTATGTATAGAGTAACTAAAGGGCAGAAATGTTCACTTATAATGAATAACATATATAAAATAATCTTGTATGCAATATATTGAATACAATATAGCACAATTTCTTAAAATAAACAGTGCTTGAGTGGCTTTTGATTGTCACCTGCTTTCTTGGCAAAATGTCACACAGGCTGTGCAGGGTAACCCTCTGTAACCTATTTCTAGAGAGTAAGGTCTGCCTTCCAGCGCATACTAATGGTGTGTTTACATTTCAATGTAGTCACAGCCCAATGCCCCACCCGACCCTTCACAGGGCAAAAAATCAAAAAAAAAAAAAAAAAAAAAAAACTTATATATTCGAGCATGTGATTTTAACAAAAGTCAAAGATTTTCAACCTAGCTCAATGCCTTTGAGTTTCACATTTATTCGATCGTTCGTTCAACAAAAATGCATCAAGAATCTGAAATATTCTTGACATGAACAGAGTGCAAGTGATTCTACTTGGAGTAGGGGCATCATCACCCAGTAGGGCAAAGAGAACTTGCAGAAATTATCCTACTTTGCAAACATTTCACTGAGAACCAGAAAGGTCAGCTGGGCATATGGTCAACCAGCTGGGAAATGCCATGAGGTAGAAGACTTCACAATGGAAGGAAAAACTTCTCCTTTACCTAAGAGGAATACCCTCCTCCCAACATCCTATTCCATATTCTTTCCCCGCTCCTCCTCTCCTTGCTTCTCCTCTTCCTCGTCCTCGTCCTGCTGCCACAGACACGCAGACACACAATTCACAGATGCATCTCATAAGGGACAGAAGAGAACTATCTTGCCTATATTCAGGCAAATATTCCAATACACAGTTAACTTCAACAGAGTTTGCCCCAGCCAATTAATTCTGAAATTACCCCCTTCGTCCCTCCAGCTCTTTGCCCTCCTTAGCATTTCTTGATTTCATGGATCCTCTCACCCCTGATTGAAAATGGCAGTTTTAGGGAATTGAGAGACGACCACGGCGGCCGTCTTCGCAATGATTCGATCTGTCAAAGGAAAAACAGAAACAAAAACCCTTCATGGGAGTTGGAGGTCCCACTCCGTCCAGAGATGAAGTAATAGAACCATTTTCCTTGCAGAGATATTCTATGTATTGAGTTCATGTTTAATTTTCTGGAGTGGTGAGTCTCAGGATTGAAAGTACTTGTGTCTCCCTGACCAAATATATCAGAGCCGGCTGCCTTCAGATACCGAGTGGCATGACTTCAAACACCACAGACACTGACAGTTAAATTTGAAGATGAGAAGAAAAAAAAGGGGGGGGGGGAGAAAGAGCTGTGTGATACCTATTCCACAGAACTGTGAAATGTTTAGGCACCCAAATCAGAGACCATGTGGGGAACACCCACACTCTGAGATGTTGCAAGGAGATGCTTTATTTCCTAGATGAGATCAAAGACGAAAAACTAATTGAGGACAGCGTAACTCACTTTAAGATTATTTTGACTTATTCGTGTGACGTTTATAATGCCCCTAGCAGAACAGCTGAGTGAGAGATGGCAGGATCCTCGAGGAGGTGCAGCCCTTGCTCTCCGTGAGGCAGGGTTGGGGGGTGGGGGGTGGGGGGAGTGGGGGGGGGAGGGGTGTGGGCGGACAGGCCAGCATAGAGATACAGAGTTCCTGCTGTAAGAGAATAAAGTGCCCTAGAAATATTGAGGAAACAATTTGAACTTGAAGTGGGGAGAAAAAGAGGAGACATTTCCCAGAAGAGACAATTCTGCATTCCCCGGCAGCTCAGATGCACGTCTTCCCTCTCCCCACTGCACTGAACTGCCTTAAATTCTCATGCTTGCCTGAGACCGCTGCTGGGGCTGTTCTCCCTGATAAGGAACTTGCCTCCTCGCAGTTTGGTATTCCTATGGGCAAAGGAGCGATCGTACTAAAAAGAGAAAACGTGGTCATGGAACTCTCTGTTTAAATACCCCTCCACAGGTAGCTTCTCCTTGACATGGACAGAGTTTTTGGTCCCTAAAGGCACCCCTCAAGGCTGCAATAGGCATGCTGTTCTCCTTATCAACATGTAGCATTCTGCTTCATCGGTGAGCTCTCACTGCATAACAAATAGCCCCCCAAACCAGTGCTTAGCTGGAGATGCCATGGGTCAGCCTCTCGAATCTTCTAGCCTGGGCTGCTTCAATCCTCTCTGAATGAACAATTAAAGTCAACATAATTTAAGATGTCTTGCAAAGACACAGTACAAACCAACAGACTTAGGGTACGGGAGAGGACAGAAAGAGAACCAAAACTCATTCCCATTGGAGACTTTTTCTGTGAAGCAAGAAAGACCTTGAATTGGTCCTTGAACAGCCAGGTCCACAGAACTGAGAATGACTTTGTCCCTGACATCTGGCTGAGATCTTGACATAGGTTAGCTTATCCCGTCCTCTAAAGTCCCCCAGACACTCCTAACTTTGTTTTACGGATTAAAAACTGAGTCTAAAAAGCTAAGAACCATGCCTAGGATCATACACCTAAAAAATGGAGTGAGCTTTCCTACACAGGTCTCTCCGACTCTGAAACCCCACAACTCCCCACTCTCTTCCCTTTAGAGAAGACAGACAGCTAAGTGACAATACTTTCTTTAATGTGAAAATTAAAATTGAAATCCATAAAAAATACTAACACTATTATTATCTACACTGAGGACACGCATTCTAAGACCACTTGTACCAAAGAACCACAGACTAGCTTGCTGGTAAGAAGTCAGGTCCAGCTGGGTTCCCAGAACTTCAGCTGTGAGCCATCAAGACTTGTGGCCATTGGAACGTTCTCCAATATTTGCGGGCCTCGTATACTTATGTGTTGGTGCACTGATCTATCGAAACAGTAGTAAAATGGCCCAGAGGGTAGCTTCAAAGATTAAACAAAATCATCACAAAATGATCAGTACTATTATTATCACTGTCAAAAAGAGGATATTAAGGAAAGGAAACTGGGATATCGTGATTTATACTAAGATGTATATATCTGATTTCCCCTGCCTTTTCTGGCATAGTGCCTTAAAACTCTTGAAATCGGGGCACCTGAGTGGCTCAGTGGGTTAAAGCCCCTGCCTTCGGCTCAGGTCATGATCTCAGGGTCCTGAGATCGAGCCCCACATCAGGCTCTCTGCTCAGCAAGGATCCTGCTTCTCCCTCTCTCTCTGCCTGCCTCTCTACCTACTTGTGATCTCTCTCTCCCTCTCTGTCAAATAAATAAATAAATAAATAAATAAATAAATAAATAAATCTTTTAAAAAACCTCTTGAAATGTGTGAGACTGAAAGGTGTCTTTTGTTATGTTAATGCGGTGGGTTTTGGACTCTCCTAAGGGTGGGGGCTGGAAACCAGGAGAACCAACCACATGATTAGAGGGTTGGAACTTTCATTCCCACCCCCTTGCCCTGGAGGTGGAATCAATCACTAATTATCAATGATTTAATGATCGTGCCTACCTATATAGTGAAGCCTCCATAAAATCCCAAAGGGACAGAATTGTGAGAGTTCCCAGGCTGGTGAACTCCTGGGGGTGCTGGTAAAGTACCACTGGAGAGGTCTTGGGAGCTCCACACCCCTTCCCCACACCATGTCCTGTGCATCTCTCCCATCTGGCTGTTCCTGAGTTCCATCCTTTTACAGTAAACTGGTGGTCTAGTGATTAAAAGCTTTCTCCAAGTTCTGTGAGTCACTCTAGCAAATCAATCAAACCCTTGGACAGGGTCATGGAAACCTCTGGCTTATAGCAAGTTGGTCAGAAGCACAAGTAACAATCTGGACTGGCAACCAGCATCTGAAGTGTGTGTGTGCTGGCAGGGGGTGGAGGGCAGTCTTGTAGGACTGAGTCCTTAACCTGTGGGACCTGATGGTATCTCCAGGTAGAGAGTGTCAGAATTGAGTTGAATTTTTGGACACCTTGCTAGTGTCTGAGAATTGGTTGTTGGTGGGGGAAGTCTACACACACACACACACACACAGGAATTGTGTCCAGGAACCTAAAAGAGTAACATTCTTAGATGAGGGAGAAAAGGGAAATGTAAATAGTGGCATGAAAAAGACCTATGTTGGAAAACTCCATCATACAAAACATAATGATTGGGTTAATGGGATCCAAGACAATGCCAACATTTGGGCAAAGGGGAACCAAATTTGTAATAGAGACATCCAGTAGGTAATGATCTCTGATGTTTGGAACTGGGTGAGGGTCATGGCAAAAATCACAGTGGAAAGTATTTAAGTCTTTGTAAACATCCCATCTACAAATCACTGGAAGTTTGAATACAATCTCAAGATCAATCATTCCCAGCTCGCTTTGACTAATAGAAGGTACTCAGAACTGTCATTGAGTTGGCCCCTACTCTCTGCATTTCCTACTTGCATACCAAACATCCATTAAATAAATTAAATAATAGTTATATTGCAACAAGGGCTCTGAGCTTTATCTTCATGAGGACCATTGAGTTATGTCCTTTTTTACTCCTCAGACAACTTTCATTTGATTGAAAAGGAAAATCCAGAAACGTTAGGTACCATGAATTACTAAGCTTTGGTGATTAGAGACACATTGAGCACATACATGACCTACTGTACTGGGACAAATGTAAGAATTTTGGGGTTTGCTCAGAAGACACCAGGGCAGAATTCTCTACTGACAAAGCACGTTCTCTCCATTAGTGCTTAGCATCTGGGCATTGTGAACCAAGGATGCACACACAGGAAGGATCCTCTTTAAGAGGAAAGGTGGCATTTGGGCAGCTAATAGCATCTAACTGAAACTGACTGCATCCAGACACAGGACACGAGACAAGCGCTAATCCTTCCTTCTCGTTACGCAGCACTGTGGACACCCAAGGACAGAGTCTGCAACTAAACGCATCACACACTGACTTAGACAACTAAAGTACGTAACTTTGGTTGAGCTATCCACCTTCCCTGTGTTCCATTCCGTCATCTATAAAATGAGGGAAATAACAGAACCTAACACGCAGAGTTTTGTTGTGAGGGAGAAATGAATATATGCTGAAATTAACACAATACCGGGCATATAAACAATCCTAATAACCACTCGCTACTACTATTATTATAGTATTTTCTACAGATTGACTTGCAAAGGCATCTTGAATCATAGCCAATAGAAATATTTGTAATTCCATAGGGAAACATGCCTTTTTTGATTAAATCTTTTTATTGTAATTTTTATCAGCATTATCATTAACATGATCATTATTGCTGTTAGAGTAGGTCATTAGTCATATTAATAGAGGTAAGAAGTTGAACTGTGCTGACATCAGCCATATAAAGGCATAGTACTATTGAGCTACAAATCTTCTTCTTTTATTGGTTCCTAGAAAATGAGGGGGAAGCAACATAAGTATCAGACACTACACTAGGTAGTTTATATAAACCACTGAATCACAGCAGTCTTCTGATTTGAGTACATAAACTGTATTTTACACATAAAATTGAGGTAGAGGCTAAAATTTTGCTTCAGGTTACAGGATCAGTATTTGATAGATTGGGGCTGTGAACGCGGGTTTCACTAACTTATAGTCCTGGTTCTTTGCATTACCCTACTCTATCTTTGGAATGGATACATTGTAGGGAATGGATTTCAGTTTCCGGGTTTCCAGTAAATTAATCGGCACTGTATTATACTAAGATGTACAGTGGATCCAACATCAGGAGACTTGCCTTAAGCCCTGAGCCCTTCCACTTATACGAATGAACTTGAGCAAGGCTATTTGTCCTCTTTGGGACTCAGTTTCCTTATCCATAAAATGGGTGCACATAATCTCTACTCACAGGTGGTTGACAGAACCACTGAAGAAAATGAGAGACTCTTAACTCTAGGAAACAAACGGAGGGTTGCTGGAGTGGAGGTGGGGGTGGATGAAGTCACTGGGTGACGGACATTAAGGAGGGCGCTTCATGGAATAGAGCACTGGGTGTTATATGTAACTGATAAATCACTGGATTCTACCCCTGAAACTAAAAATATAGTATGTGTTAACTAAATTGAATTTAAAGAAAAAGAAAAAGAAAGCAAATGAGCATGGGAGTGCTTTACGTATTGTAAAGACACTGGGGAATGCAGTGAATCAATCGTGTCGTGTCAGTAAACTAACGATCATCTCAATTATCGTATATACTCAGGCAGCATCACATCCTGGGCCCCCTACACCTTTGTGACCCTTTTTAATGCAATCCTCAATTCCTCTTTTCTACTCCTAATCTGAACCTTCATTCATTATATCAACAAACCATGTGAGCTCTGTTTAAAAGTGTTACGTTTATGTCCTCCCGTGGTCGCTGCTAACAACCTAGTCCAAGCCACCATCGCCTACAACTGAATGACTCATTGGCCTTGATGACACACTTCCCCGTTTTCACTTTTGCCCCTCGAGAGTCCATTTGTCCTAGATCATAGGTCATGCCACTTGCCTCCTTAGAAAGTCTCCACTACACTAACAATGAAACTCAGACCCCTTGCTGTGGCCCTAAATGGCCCCATGAGACCCAGATCTTACCCACAACTCTGTCTCAGGTCCCATTCCCCTGCCTTCCAAGCACATGGGATGTCTTTCTATTCTTCCATCACTCACAGCCTGTCTGAGCCTTAACGCCTCTCACTTTATCAGGAGCACCACCCCCCGTTCCCCGTACGCTTCCTTGTACCATATGGGTCTCAGCTCAAAAGCCTCCTTCCCATAAGAATCCCCTGTCTCCCCGATCTAAATAAGCAGTCCATTTCGATTTCATTCATGCCCATGCTACCCATTGTTGATGCCATTTATTGCTCACTGAAATGGTCTCCTTTATCCATTCACCTGCTTATTGTCTACTGCCCTGACAAGATTTCAACTCGGTGAAGGAGGAGGCTGGTCTGTCTTGCTCACCACTAGCACCGAGACCAGTGCACAGGTATGCAATTCATATACACCGGATGGATTTTAATGACCACTGGCTGTTGCACGTAAGTAATGAACCACTGAATTCTACTCCGGAAACCAATATGACACTGTATGCTAATCAACTAGAATTTAAATAAAAATTTTAAAAAATAATAAAGAGCAAATCTCTCTTATGCTGCTGCATCACTGCCGTGGAATCTTCTGTCTCCTTGAATGCCCCCTACATTTTCCTTAACCGTTCGAGTCCTGCTCCTGCCTTGCTTTTCCCAGTTAGGATGCTGTTTTCTGTGTGAGAGCTGCTCCCACAGCTTTCCTTGGATTGAACACTAATCTAGTCTCTCTCTCTTTTTTTTTTCATTATTTAAGTCCGTGAGGGTGTCTCACCCATAGTGTATTTCTTCGAGAGCGAAGGGAAAAGTGAAGTAATATTTCCTAACTTTGGTAGTGAGTTGGCCATTTTTATACGTACATCGCCTGCTCTGAATTCTACTTCAGGACTTCAGGGCTCATTTTTCCCAATTCACAGATGAAAACATTCACGTTCATGGGATTAAGTAAAGACCTTAGTGTTGCACACCCTAAGACCTAGATCCAGGTCTGACGTCAAAGCCGATGTTTTCTCCTGCTGTACTCTTTCCTTCTCCCCACCGTGTCTACCCCAGAACAAGGCTGAACTTAATTGAGGGGATGAAGTGGAACAGGATGGGATGGAATGGGAAACAAGGCTGCTCTGAAGACCACCTCTGTTTCTCAGCTTGATCCGAGAGTTCTGTGTCATGTCCTTGTCTACTCTCTGACCCCCTTGCCATGCTTCCAAATCCTCACAAAGGGAAGGAAGGAAACCACTTGCTGGATAGAGCCCCCATTCTGATCATAAGGACGGTTCCATTTATCCCTGAGCTGTGAAGCTCACTGTTCTTAGGCATTTGTTTTAATGGTCACAACGAATGGATTGTGACTGCTGGATGCTACTGAAAATTAGGTTTATTTGAAGATAGACTCACCTAGAATGGCTAAAGCCGTCATCTCAGTTTGCAAATATGCTGTTCCTGCTTGAAAAGAAAAGAAAAATATAGCATTTCCACCCCACCCAGTGATCTATATGAGAAAACTTGAAAAACTACCAAATTAGAATGGCATTGTTCTCTCTGGCATTCAGCCAGTTTCTCACAATATTCAAGGCAATCATTTCATTTCAATAGCTCAGAGAAAATATGTTTTTCTTAGTTAAAAAAAATCAAATTAAAATTTCACATTTGAAATAATACCGGGACCAGCCAAATTCAATAAGCCAGGACAGAGAATGGGGGTAAGATTCGGGAGACGTGTGTTCTATTCTCCACCTGGCACCATTTACTGACAGCTCCTGGGTAAGTCATTCACCTTCCCCAAGACTCCCATTCCCTCCATGCAGAATTGAGCACCTATTCCATATTCCAGAGCTGAGAATCATTATGCGGGTTAAAAACGGAAAAACACAACCCAAAGACCCAGGCAACCTCATAGAAAGGGCTTGTCAAGCATGTGTCTGAATCTCAATTTCATTGGCAAATGAGAAATGAGAAAATGACAAAACAGGTAAAATGAGAAAAACAGGGGCCCCCTCGCAGGGCTGGTTGGGGGAATGAAATGAGATCACGCCCGTGAAATCACCAAGAACGTGGCTGGAGAGGTGCCGAGATGCTCAGCTGCGTGGCTGGTAACCGTGGGTTCAAATTCAGGGGTCAGCAAACTACAGCCTGCACGCCAGCTGCCCGCTTTTGTCAATAAAATTTAATTGGTATGTAGGTGTATCCATTTATTTAGATAATGTCCCTTGCAACGGCAGCGTTTTATGGTTGCTTTAGAGACCAGGGGGCCCTCAAAATCAAAAATATTTACTATCTGGCCCTTTCCGGAAAAAATCTGCCAATCATGGACTGAGTGATTGCTGATGTCCCTTCCAGCTCTGACGTAGGAGAGAATTCCCCCTCTCTTCTTTCTTCGTTCCTGTCTTTATAACCTCTCTCTTCTACCAACAGCCCACTAAGTGTTTTCCTCTTTCTTTGCCTTCCTCCTTTCTCCCTCCCCCTGCTTCGCTTTCCTTCTTTTCTCCATAATGAGATAAAGCCCTGATAAATACACTGGACCTTTGGGAAAAGAGAAAGATGTGCCCCTGGGACGCGTGGGTGGCTCAGTGGGTTAAGCATCTGCATTCAGCTCAGGTCCTGATCCCAGGGTCCTGGGATTGAGCCCCATATCAGGCTCCCTACTCAGGGAGCCTGCTTCTCCCTCTGCCTCTGCCCCGCTCATGATTGCACACTTGTGTGCTCTCTGTCTCCAAAATAAATTAAAAATACCGTAAAAAAAAAAAAAAGGAAAGAAAGACGTGCCTCTCCTTCCTGCTGGATATAACGAACTGGTGCCGGGACCCATGGCTTGACCTCTGTAGCTGGGACAGGATGGAACCCTACAGTCACCCACGTCCCGGGCATCCTTAAGCAGGAGACAACAAGTACGTGGTTCTGAGTGGCCAGACATTTCTTGGACAGTCCTGAGGCTTTGCACCTGGTTCCACACTCTCCCTACTCTTAAAAACCATTTTGTTAAGAAAAAAAAAAAAAAAAAAAGAGAGAGACAAACAAAACAATGGACTCTTTTTTTTTTTTTTTTTTTTGGTTAAAACAATGGACTCTTAACTACAGAGAACTGTTTGTTGCCAGAGGGGCGGCGGGCGGGAGGATGGGTGAAATAGGTGGTGGGGATTAAGAGGACACTTATCTTGATGAGCACTGGGTCATGTAGAGAAATGCTGCATCGTTATACTGTACACATGAGATTAATATAACACTGTATGTTAATTATAGTTAAAAAAATTAAAAGTGAGTTTTCTGTAAAAAATAGACATTTTGTTCATATACTTCTTTTATCGTAGACTATGAACTTCTTTTTTTTTTTTTTACAGATTTCACTTATTTATTTGACAGAGAGAGAGATCACAAGTAGGCAGAGAGGCAGGCAGAGAGAGGAGGGGAAGCAGGCTCCCTGCCAAGCAGAGACCGACACGGGGCTTGATTCCAGGACCCTGAGATCATGATTTGAGCTGAAGGCAGAGGCTGCAACCCACTGAGCCACCCAGGTGCCCCTGGACTATGAACTTCTTAAGAGTAAGGGCTATCTTACCTATTCTCAGCATCATGTATATACAGTTGACCCTTGAACAACACCAGCATGAGGGGGTCCCTGGTGACCCCCACACAGTCACAAATCTGTGTGTAACTTTTGGTTCCCTAAAAACCTAATTATGCATAGCCTGCTGTTGAAACGAAGCCTTACCAATAACACAATTAACACATATTTTGTACATTATCTGTTCTATATACTGTAGTCTTACAATAAAGTCAGCTAGAGCAAAGAAAATGTTCTTAAGAAAATCATAAGGAAGGGAAAATACATCTGTAACACTCTGCTGTCATTATTGGGAAAATCTACATGTAAATGGACATGTGTAGTTCACACCCACATTGTTCAAGAGTCAACTGTAAATCACGATGCCTGGCATTTAGGCTCATTAAATGTTTGTTGAACTGAACAGTTTTCTTCAGAATTATATGTTTCTTGTTAATGTCACATGATGTTATTCTGATGGATTCTATAGTGTGGCTCGTTCTTATTGTGTGTTTAAGAGAAAATAGTTTATCGAAAGCAGGAACTGACACTTTTAGTCCAAATTATCCTTACAGGGATGAATAAATGAAGAACAACTAATGACATGCCTTTTATAATTTGGATGGTTCGAGGGGGTTCCACCCTTAAATGAGGAAACATCAAACACCCTTCCCTCCAGCCCTCTGCTCTGCAACAGTCGTCAGTAAGGAAGATGCCCGGGTACACCCAGGCCATAAACTAACCTCCACTCTGTACTCAAGTGTGACCAAAACCACCCGCGAGACATAAGATACATTTCCATGATCTGCTCATTATTTCAAAGTGGGTCCAATTAAAGCTTCATTTGCAGGAAACTAATCATACTTTCCTGCAAATTGGAGGAAATGCAGTTCCAATCAACTACATAATTCCCCTTCCCTTCTGAGTCAGGATTCCTGATGTTACATGACATTTAGCAGTCGGCATAACCCTCAGAATTCTTCCTTTTGGGAAGAGTTCCTTGCATTATGAAAACAATTCTAACTTGGCTTTGATGGAACATATGTTTTCTGCCCAGCTTCTCCCAACTTTACATCATTACATTTGCAAACTTTGACATCAATTCAACCATTCCTCCATCCACACTCTTATCTGAGTGTGAATAACGATGGCTTCCATCTACAATGCTGAGTTGACAGATATTTTCCAAAGGGCTTTACCCACCTTATTTCGTCTAGCCCTCAAACTAACCACAGGGGGAGCACATGCAGTTGCCATATTTTATAATTAAAAATAACAATATCAACAGCAACAAAACAGAAGGATAAAATGATTCAGTAAGTTATTCAGAGTTGCATAGTAAGGAAGTAATGAAGCACATATTCGTAAGTGGGTCTATTTAATTCCTCACTCTGTTCTTGTAAGTCCTTAGCTATATTGATTTTCAGGCCAGCCAAGGGTGGAACAATGAAACAGGATACTGGACAGTCATCACATCAGTACTAACATTACTGCAAGAAGCTACTGCTTTAGCCTCAATGTTCTGGCAATTGCAGGAACTGGAGAGGATTGGTCAGATGACTTTTTCGTCCTAGTCTTTCCCAATCTGAGAGATCCTTTGGGGAAGCGGCTGGCAAACTAGGTTGATCACATTTATGAATGGTTGAAAAAAAAATATCAAAAGGAAATATGTTGTGCTACATGAAAATTATTTTAAATTCAAATTGCACTATAAACAAAGTCATTTCAGAATGTAGCAACACTTATTTATTTTTGCCTTGCCTCTGACCACTTTTGTATTTCAACGGCAGAGCTGAATAGTCAGAACACAGATCGCATGGATAACAAAGTTTAGAATAGCTGCTCTCTGTCCCTTTAGTTTATTTTGGGGTACACTTATTTGGGGGTACAGTCTCATTGTCATCTCCTGTGTGAAGGCTTGCTTTGTTTCTCTGCTTTCTCTTGAACATGAAAAGTGCCAGTAATGTCTAACCTGAGGTATACAATTTCACTTACACCGTCAGGACTGAAAGGCTTTCATTCCAGCTGGTCTGACCATGATTGATGCTTTGAAACCCTCTATAACACTCCTGTCCAACATAATTTCTTGTGTTGATGGGACGATTCTCTCTCCGTGCTGTCAAATACGGCATACGTAACCATATGTCGCTACGAAGTCACTGAAATGTGGCTGGTGCAACTGAAGAATTCGATTTGGGAATTTGGGTTAGTTCCAATTTAAATCTCAGCTCCCACATTGGACATGAAGCTCTAGATGTTCCCTGCCGAGTCATCACGTGGCCTCAACTCAACTCAATACCAGGCTGGCATTCTATCTTTGGGAATCTCTTGCTATTTGACAGTGCTCTGTTTCACTGAGAAAAGTTTCCCAATCACGTAGTTACCATATTTTTAGTTCAGTCACTTGGGGCCATGAAAAATAAGCCTAATTTCCCTGACACTGTAAAT
The DNA here is from genome assembly GCA_028534135.1 of Potos flavus. NCBI lineage: Eukaryota > Metazoa > Chordata > Mammalia > Carnivora > Procyonidae > Potos > Potos flavus. Next base: position 1,115,285 of record CM052900.1, on the reverse strand, counting down.
CCTTCACGTCTTAAGTAAGTGAAAGTGTGTACCTACCCATTTAAATATGTCGGGAAGCATGTTGCATCCTCCATGTTTAGGCTGGAAGCAAAGGGCGTGCGTCACCTGCTGGGGATTCTCTGCCCGGCATGGAAACTCCTTTCTATTTAAGGGTTTGGGTTCTAGTGGGTAGCAGGGATCCCACCAGGAATGACCACATCCTCCTTTTCCCTGTCTGCAGGAAGCTAAGGCTCAGGTAGATGGCTAAGCTTCTGTCAATACATGGCCTTCACCCTCCCTGTTTAATTTAGAAAAAATTAGACAAATGGGACAGAGATGGGAGATCACTCACAGCAGAGTGACTGATATTCTAACCACAGAGTTTGACCTTATCCCTTGGCTATGTTCTCAGTTTCTTCCATACTTAATGTTTTGGTCCATCGTACCAGCCCTAGTCTCCAGCCTTGCCATTGCTTCTTTAAGAGATACTTTCAGAAATTTCTTGTCTGTTTCAGTCAGCTAAATGGATTTTTGTGATTTACAACCAAAAAGCCAAGGTGGGATAACTACAGAAATTGCTTCTGTGGAATTATAACTGGTTTGAGGTTATTAGTCAAATTTCCAGGGATCAGGAGGAATTTTGCAGGATGTGGCTGGTTTGGGTTGACTTTGTTCGCGTGTAATGCAAAAGTAGTCAGGATTGACTCTGAGACTGCCAACCGTGTCTGCAACCCTCAAATGAACAAGGAAGAACAGACAGCCTGGCCCCTTGGGGGCCACAGGGAAGAAACAGGTATGTGATGGTCACGGTCATAGCATGATGATCTAATGCTGGTGGGGAACAGAAGGAGAGAGAAGAGAAGACAGGAGCACATTAACCCCCAGCAGTATGAGATACATGAAATGCCATTTTCTCTTTTCTATCTTGGCTTTTAGAAAATTCAGAATTAAGTTTAAAGCTTTGAAAGACAGAAACTATATAAAAGTACATAACCAGGGGACATGGCTTATTTATCCCCAGTCTCTCAATATTGCTTTAGATTTTATATTCCTGTTGTAAGGATCTTGTATATCTTTTTGAGTTTAGGTGATCTCTAATACCTGTTTCAGATGTGGATAAGGTACAAATTTAAAATAAATTATTTATCTTCGTTCAGAGGAACAAAGCTTACCTGGGCAAAGGCAATGGCTAGGTGTGGGATCAATGATGTTGTTCCTTCTGTGAGAAACGCACACTACCTCGGGGAAGTGATCTGTGTGAACAGCTCACCAGCAGAGGCTTGGGGAGATAAGTCTGATGGTCCAAGCTACTGAGAGAGGAAGTATAGATCAGCAAAAGAATGGCAGTGAGGGGAATTGGGGGCCTAGTCTAGAGAAATGGACTTGCACTGGGGGAGTCAGGAGAGTGGATGCCCTGAAGGATGGTCAAGTTTTGCACAAGTGTGCTACGGGAACTCCTATGGGATCCAAATGAGAAAGTACACCAGGATTAGAAAAGCTGCCAAATGGTTTCAATAAAAGTAAACACATTAGTATGGGAAGATAAAGAAAGGCTTCCTAGAACAGGTGTCCTAGCCAATGGCTGACTTTGATGAGAACAAAAGAAGAGATTCAGAAAATATGGTGGGTTTCTGTGTGTACATATTGGTCCCGGGCCATGGCCTTATACTGGGGACTCTGGTGTGACCGGAAAAAAAAGGAGCTGGAAGTAGGTAGAGAATATTTCTCTATCCCAAGGCTGTTTTTCAGGCAAGAGCTGACCCTGGCACTTAGAATCTCAGACTAAGTCAATAGATATTAAAAACCCAGAAGAATTCCCCAAAATAAGGCTACCTCTTAACTGAGAAGTCTGTTCCTCCAGCTGGAGTCCATATTGCTTGGATTCTGGAGTCAGACAGACCCTAGTGTGCTGTGAGACCTTCGCAAGTCACTGAATCTCTTTTGAGCCTTGGTTTTATCACCTGTATATACTCAATTTGTGGGAATTTACTGTAGATGTTAAATGAAACAAAGAATGAACTTAAAATCCCTGGCATGTCAAAGGCTCTCAGTAAGTGATACAGTCAACTCATGTTCCTAGTGCCTCTGTCCTTCCAGGCACGATTCTGTTGCTTGTGTTTCTGCTGCTTGGAAAACACACCAGCTCCATTAATCCAAATCCCATCCATCGAGATCCAACTCCTATGTCTCCAGTTCCATGTGTCCTTCCTGCACTTGCTCATCAGAGTGAGTGTCTACAACTACCGTCTCGGCATTTGGGGGACTTAGCTACATTTTACTACACCACTGCCTTTTACCAAGCATCACAGAGATTTATGGCCACGACTTTTCTCCTCTACTGAACTATGATCTCCAGGAAGTCAGGGTTCAGGACTACATTCATCTACATTTAGCTCAAGTTCATTGCAATAAACACTTACCCAGAGTCTGCTGTCTTCCAGGATCCTTGGCAGACTCTGGGAATAGGAGGATAAGTAAGTCACAAATTAGCTTGTGTTCTCCAGGGGCCAGCAATCATGACAAAAATAAGTCACAGGGTGACTAAGACAGAGCCTCATCATGTCAATGTGTTTTCAGAGAATACGACTCTGGAAAGAGAGCCATGAGAGAATCATGACTAGAACTGGAGGTCTGCTAAGAAATCAGCATTTAAGAATCTTAAAAAGAGGGGAGGGGGGGAAAGTACATGATACAAGCCATGAGCAGAGAAAAGATGCCAGGAATTACAACCCTTCTGCAGCAACTGATGTTGGCTAGCAATCACACACACTTGTGGTAATTGAATGGAAAAGCTAACCTTCCAACAGTGAAAAGTATGCCCTCAAACTTTCATTATGTTATTTCCCTCAAGAGCATTTATGGCATGTTTGCTACGTTCCAGGCACTGGGTACTCTAGAGTTATAAAATTAATCATGCAATACTTGCCTACAAAGAGCTCCATCAGAGAAGAAAAGAAAGTAAACAGATAATCACACCCCAGTGTCAATGCTATGATGGGAGGAAGCTCAGACATTACAGAGAAAGGGGAGAAAATGTTACTTTATGGGAACCCCAAAAAGGGACAGGTCAATTTTATTTGGACACTTATTTATGCTCTTGACTCTTCCTTGATTCTTAGCCTTCCTCCTGTAATGGCAACATCAAGAACCATGGCAGACATGGGTTTTGAATTATCAGTCAATAACCTCTCAACAGTGCTTGAGAATGGGAGTCAGCAAACTATTGCCTGCCATCTGTTTTTATAAATAAAGTTTTATTGGAACACAACCATATACATTCATTTACATATTGCCCACAGCTGCTTGAATGCCAAACAGCAAAGTTGAGTAGTCGTGACCAGGATGAGTGGCCCTGAGAGCCTAAGTTATTACCGTATGGCCTTTAAAAAAAAAGATTGACAATCCCTTCCTTAGAATCACACTGGAGTCAGTCCTGGGGTTTACATTACTAAACACCCATACTTGTTTTGGGCATAGCTATGACACGGAGTAGAAGAAACAATGAAAGAAGAGAGGAATTTCACATTCTCTATGTGTCTACTATCTGCCAGGCTCTGTGCTAGACTCCAACTTCTGCATCAAACCTCACAACCATCTGTAAGGTAGTTATTGTCCCCCATTAACATATTACAAAAGTGAGGCTCAGAGAAACCATGACTTTCATATTCTTATTCAGTTAATGACAAGCTGATACTTCATCTCAAGACTTTCTGACTCCTAAGCACTATTTGTTCTGAGACAACCCTGCTTCTTAAGGAGCAGAATTTCAAAATCAACCAATCAATGAATCAGTTGAAGTAAGAACACTGTTGACATTGGAAACTACGTGGGTGAAGTGTGTTAGGGTGTACGATTTTAGGAACCTAAAAGGTGATGCTCTCATTTCTCAGAACCAACAGAAAGATGACAAACATCAAACAGGAAAGGATCAAACATCACCTTCCTCACTCTTAAAGCATTATCAGAGGTTGTGGCTTATGGCTACAGCCAAGAGGACATGTTAATAGTGCCCCCCTCCAAGAACTAAGTCTACCTGTGCTCTCCCCAGAACTCTGGGGACCCCTACACCTCCCTGTGGGTTCTGTTACTGAACAACTCACTGTGCAGAGCTTGGGAGAACATGTTCTCCTGCAAGGAGGGAGCTGAGTGGGGAGGAAGGATGCAGCGGAAATTCACTCCTCCCAGAAGCAAGAGAGGATGAACAGGAGTTTGATTCTGACTAAGGTCTTTCTACAACAAAACGCAAAACATGGAGAAAGGGGATCTCAGCCAGCAGCTGTGTATTAAGAACTATATTCTCCCCAGAATCTGGGGCATGGGATTTTTCTCTCCTGAGTCTCATACCCAGACCGGTGGGTAGCCCTGGAAGTCTGTGGCTCTCAGAAGCAGCCTCACCTTCGACCCGGTTATCAGCCCTGGGTCCTGCTGTGCACTTCTGGTTAGTATTGGGAAGCCAGGCAGTCCTAACCTACTGGGATCCTACGTGCCCCTTCCTCCAGGATTTGACTCTCTTCTCTGTTCTCCCACTTTTTGGCAGGGGTCCTGTTTGAAATGAACGGATACTCCTTGAACCATACCATCATTAATTTCCCGACCATGGATATGAACACAGAAATTATCCAGAGACGGCGGCCATTCTCACCCACCCAAGCAGACCAGACTCTGGTTATAGTTTTTGCATCATTGTGTTAGATTTACCCAAGGCAGAGCATATCAAAATAAACACCAAAACAATACAAGCTAAGATCGAACAGAGATTCCCCAGCGTGCCATCTGAAAGCTGGCATGAGGGGTGCTGCTCTTCTTCCCTCCCGAGAGCCCAAGTGCCAGAAAAGTCAAGTTCCTTCCTGACACTGACATCACACCATGCCTATAGAATAGATCACAGCATTTTATCACAAGTCTAAGGACTGAGTGATGTGCTCCAAAGCAAACGGATGCTCCCCTTCGGGGGCAGATGACTCTCACGTGCGAAGCTCCTAAGGCTCTTGCAGCCCCTTTGGCAGTTTCCGTTCATTTCCATTGTCAGGCCAGCAGAGAGATGAATGAAGGGCCCCTCAGAGTTGAAGGTTACACTCTGTGAGCTGCTCTGATGAGAGAAGAAAGCCACAGATCATCTCTGAGTGGAGCACGTGTCATTAGGAGCTCACAGGACACTGGGCATGTGAAGACGCAGCGAGAAGACTACAGCTTGGTGGGTTTTCTGTAAAACAGGCGTGTCCAACCCATGCAGTCGAGAACAAGGAGGGCACGGTTTATTCCACTGGGGCGGCATCAGATGCAGCTGACATTTTAAGTTGGATTTTAGAGGATTAACTCATTCTTTTTTTTTGAAAGATCTTATTTATTTATTTGAGAGAGCGAGAGAGCACGCATGCATGTGGTGGGGTAGGCACACAGGGAGAAGAGAATATTAAGCAGATATCACTCTGAGTGCAGAGCCTGACTCGGGGCTCGATCCCTTGACCCTGAGATCAGGATCTGAGCCAAAACCAAGAGTTGGATGCTTAACCAACTATGCCACCCAGGTGCCCCGGGCTTAACTCCTTCTTAAAGGAGAAAAGGAAAGATTCCAGAATTATTAAAGTAGTTCACAAAGGCATGCATGAAGGAGTAAATGGCAGGAAGAAAGGTCCAGACTGGGGCCAGACCATATAGGTTTGGAAAACCCTACTACTTATCTTTTTGTGCGGAGCACTCAGCCCAGGGCCTGGCCCCTGAGCTCTGCACTAGTGTTTGTAAAATGAAACAATGGTGTGGGCAAAGGGATGCAGCATTGTGCCTAAGAGAAGTGACTCCTGCTCTGGGTGCAAAGAGGTATCTGATGGCCTATAAGATTATGAATGACTCATTCTTCAAGTGGGAAAATAAGAAGGGGATAGGACAGGAGAACAAGGGGGCAGCTTTGGGAAATGCAGCAGTCTATCTAGTATTCCAAGGAGAAGAAAAAATGGAGGAAGGGTGGTCTCAAAATAGGAGGAAGTTAAGGGGTAATTAGAGGAGGAAAAAATAGCTGTTGACATTTAGCTATTTTGAGAGTTATAAAGCTAATTTATGGTGATTGCTTCCACAAGGATATAGAGGTCTTGATTGTTTCAACAACTGATCTACAAACATAATGAACATCAACTATGGGCAAGATACATGGCTGGGTCAGCTACAATAGCGAGAAAGGAAACAGAATTTGTTGAGTGCCTTCTGTGCACCAAGCACTTTATCACTTTTAAACCTTAGAAAATCTTGTAAGGGGTATAATTGCCAGCACTCTATGGGGATACGAAAATGTGCAAGAGGATACGATTGCCATAGAGGGCATAGAGGGCTACGGAGGCTGATTGCATAGACCAAATGACTGCTGCTGTGGGTCAGGTGACCCTCAGACAGAGGGCCCGTGGTGTGGGCAGAGGGAGACGTGCCACGGGGCGGTGTGCCACATGCCACATGGCGGCTCACGTGGCAGCAGGTGCTAGCTCACGTGGGGGTCTGTGAATTGGCCCGTAAGAGATCTGGTCTTAATCTGTAGGCGATGGGAATTCATTACAGGGTTTAAACCAGGTGTGCCAGGTGTAGTGAGATGGGGTAAGACGAGAGGGAGAAAAAGCAATGAGGAAGCAGTAAGAGTAATCCAGGCAAGAAGGGATGGGAGACTAAGAAAGAGCAGGGATCGGGAATCCAGCCAGTGGAGAAGCCACAGAACTGGCAGGAAGCAGGGTGCTGGAGGAAGGCAGAAGAGCGTTGGTTGGCTTTGAGTTTGAGCTTTGGTGTCTGGATGGGTGACTGTCAAGTACACACACGAGGTAGGGCCAAGGCCAACACCCGACGGGATTCACCAGTGAAACACACCACCCACTTTTCATTCAGAGAGTTTACCACTTGCATTGTGAAGGGAAAGTCAACCAAAGACACCAGCCCCCTGTGGTCCTTGCTTCATATACTGAAAAGGACAACATTACAACAAAAGAGGGTAGATTAGCACAACATGAGCTGGAGGAACCTGGGACCATGCTGGATAGTGTCCCCAAAGGGCATGTCTGTCCCGACCCTAAGAATGTGAGCTTATTTGGAAATAGTCTTCGCAGATGTAATTAGTTAACCATCTCGAGATGAAGTCATCATGGATTTAAGGTGAGCCCTAATTCCAACAGGCAGTGTCCCTATCGGAAGAGGACAGGACACAGGCAGAGGAGGAAAGGCCGTGTGCGAGCGGAGGCAGATACTGGAGCAAAGCAGCCACAAGCCAAGGGACACCAGGAGTCACCAGGAGCTGGAAAAGTCATGGAACGATCCTCCTCAAGGGACTTTGGAGGGGGTGAGGCCATGCCAACACCTTAATTTCAGACTTCTGTCCTCAAGAGCCACAAATAACTTCCTGTTGTCTCAGACCTCCATATTTTAGCAATTTGTTGTGGCAGCCCTAATTAAATAATACACCCCATTTCTAAGAAGCTAATTCCAGGCTGCAGCTGAGAAGTTTTATATTCTGAAACTCTATTTTGAGAACATGGGGCAAAAAGCCCCATACTCCACGAGAACCCTGGAGGAGATAAGAAATTGTCTCATGACAGCCTCCCAGGGGGACAGGGGATTGAGCAGGACATGGCTTGGTAGGAGCCCCTTCCGAGTCCGCCAACCCCTGCCATCCCAGGAGGACTACAAGGTGTCTTCCCGAGACTCAGATTAGCTGCAGGTCAAGCCCTTGCCTGCATGGGCCTATGTGGCCGTGTGCACGGCTACCAGGGGGGCACAGCAGGACCATTGTCCTGGAGATGCCATTCTCTGGCACTGTGGTCACTCACTGGAGAAGCATGGCCTGGCATTCAGTAACAGACAAGAACTGCCCTCTCTTCAGAAAGACTCAGGATGGAAAATTCTCAGACCTGAGCTCACAGTTGCATTCTCTGATGCTGAGAAGACAAGACCGAGCAAAAGCAGTGAGAAAGCAGCAGGTCTGGGTCTCCTGGGCTGACCAGTCCTGACTCATGCATGGGGATGATGCATGAATTCACTTCTAACACCTCTACCACCTCCTGCCCTGTCCCAGTCTGCCTTTCCTGCTGAATTCACCACAAACCCCCATTGGGGCCTGACCCAATTCCCTAACTACATCCCTGCTGACTCAGACCCCCTCAGCGACTGCAATGCGCCACTCCCCTCCTTAGGTGGGTCTCTGATATCTCTGCTCTTGATGGACTAGTGAAGGTTATTCTTAAAACAGGCATATTCTTCCAGTGTCTTCATAGCCCTTGGTGTCTTCAAATTTTATGACTTCACACTGGACTCTTTGCTCAATTCCCTTACTGTTTTGGTTACCCGTGGAACAAAATTTCACAGTACAGATAATTTCTAAACTACGCGGATAGTTACTGCCTTTGGATTATATTTTAACCAGTAGGGTTGCCTTTACCAGTATGAACCTCAGTGATAGGGTCCTATAATCTATGCTCATTCCAAACCCATTGGCTTAACCCTGTACTGGCTATCTGAATATTCCTATGTGCATATTTTGTGAGGTTTACCATATAATAGGGAAGTTAATCATGTGGACCTTAAGGCAAGACTACCGTAGGTCCAATTCCTGTGGTCTGCTGTTTACTAGCTTTGGGCCTTAGTTTTCATGCAGGAGCATTATGAGGATTAAATGAGCTAACATAAATCACCTAGAATGCTGACACGGGAGACTCAATACTCCATGATTATCAGTGATGGAGTGATGATGCTAACTTTGGCAATGTTGATTGTACCCCATGCTCCCCCCACCAACATGAATACTGCATTATTCTCCATGAAGGCACTCACCATTTTGTAAGTATTAAAACTGTCCATTTTTCTGGACTTTGCATTAAATGACAAATCCCTTGAAGGCCGCCATCTTGTTTTAGTTATCTAGTATGACGATGTAGCATCTGGGATATGGAGCCTGAGCAAAATTATTGCCCTCACTCTTGTTCTCAACTTATTAGTTCTTTTTTTTTTTTTAATTAA
>CM052900.1:1067703-1105824 GCA_028534135.1 Potos flavus | reverse complement strand
TAGCAACTCACTAAATTACTCTCTTATAAACAGCATGGGCTTATAACTGGCTTTACTGAGGTTTAATTTATTAGAAAAAGTCACAAACAACTCTTTGTGAGATATCCTTCTGGCTTGAGCTCAGAATCACAGCGCTATGGAGAAATATCCTTAAGTTTCTTAAAAGTCTTTTTTGTATAGCTGAGGGGGGACTATGAACAGTTTCTGTATTTCTCTTTCTCGAATCTTAACAAAGCATGTCTCAACCACACACTTGAGATGATCTTTACTCTGCAGACATCTTTCTTCTTCTTCTTCTTCTTCTTCCTCCTCCTCCTCCTCCTCCTCTCCTTCTTCTTCTCCTTCTTCTTCTCCTTCTTCTTCTTCTTCCTCTTCTTCTTCTTCTTCTTCTTCTTCTTCTTCTTCTTCCTCTTCCTCTTCCTCTTCCTCTCCTTCTCCTTCTCCTTCTCCTTCTCCTTCTCCTTCTCCTTCTCCTTCTCCTTCTCCTTCTCCTTCTCCTTCTCCTTCTCCTTCTCCTTCTTCTTCTTCTTCTTCTTCTTCTTTTTTGGTAGCTTTTCTCTGCCCGAAATGGCTGGTTATGAGAAACAATTTTATTTTTGAACCAGAATGTCCTGGATTCTTATTTCTTCTAAATTCTGCTGGAAAAGTGAACAGTTACTATTTTTTTTTTAAAGCTCATCTCTTCTAGGGGTGCTTGGGTGGCTTAGTCAGTTAAGCATCTGACTTTGGCTCGGGTCATGATCCCAGGGTCCTGGGATCGAGTCCTGCGTCTGGCTCCCTGCTCAGTGGAGAGTCTGCTTCCCCCTCTCCCTCTGCCCCTCCCCCCTGCTTGCGTGCTCTCTCTCTCTCTCTGACTCTCCCTCAAATAAATAAATTAAAATAAATCTTTAAATTTAAAAATAAATAAAATCTTTAATAAAATACATAAAAGCTCATCTCCTTCTGTGTATCATATGTGGCTAAAAGAAAAATCTGACACAGCCGCCACTAATTGTCCACTAATTGTTTTAGGCGAACCCATCAGATTACTATTGTACATTACTGTTAGCGTCATATTTTTTTTTTTTTTCTGTTTTCTGGGAGCCTGTATCATGTTTCTGCAGCCGCCTGTGATGATTTGCTCATTGTCCTTCTGGATTCCACTGTAGTCTTTTCAGGTTCTTCAGCCCCGACTTGGAGCCAGTGACACGTGGTTTGGGATTTCGTTGCCGCAATATGCATCCTTGGTCTGGTGCCAGCTTCTGTCCTGGCCATCTTTGTTTATGACAAAACACCATAAAACCTTATGGCTTCAAATCGTAATTTATTTGTGTTGTTCTTGGGAGCCTGTGAGCTGCCTGGGCTCTGGTGAGTGCTGTTCACTGGGAACCCCCAGGCTGCTTCACTCCGATTGAGGTGGGGGGCTCCTGAAAGCTCAGGTGGCGGGACCTCTAAGGTGGTTTGCTTCCACACTGGCAGGTGACACTGGCTGTTGGCTGGCAACTCGGCGAGGGCTGCCGAACGGTGCACTCGGGCACGCTAGAGCTTCCCACGACGTGGAGTCGGGGTTCTGAGCGGGAACGTCCCAAGAACAATGGCCCCAGGAGGCAGGGCATGGATGCAGCCCGTCCGGTTAAGGGCTCTGCCTGCGCCTTGCACGGTGTCACTTCTGCTGGGCCCACAAAGACGGGCTTTCTCTCATATTCGGTTACTGCAAGATCACATTGGAGAAAAGCTTGTCGGATGGGAGATATTTTTGTGGCCAACCTTGGGAAATGTAATATGCCGTAGAGGCACTGTTCTTAGACTTTTATACATAAAAAAAGAAACATAAAAGTTTTGCATGATTTCCCTTACCCGAGGGCTTTGCTCAAGCACCTGTCTTCTGTCATCCCTATTTTTCCATTTCAGACAATTCACTTCTGTCACCTCAGAGTGTGGTCTAATCTCCCCTATCCTAAGGTAAAATCTCTCAAGTCCACATCAACCTTCAGCTAACTCCCCATCTCTGCTCCTCCTCATATCAAGCTCCCTCTCTGCCCATTCTTTCTTAAACCCACTCATCAGGTGTTGCCTTCTCTTCTCATCAATCTCACCAAATTGTCACTTTGCTAAAACCCAGTGGTTACCGGACCTGTCAGTAACATCTGATAGAGTTGACTTTTCCTCTCTTAAACACTTTTTTTTTAGCTTTCCCAACATCAAGCTCACATAGTTTACCTTCTGCCTCACCGGCCAGTCTGTTTTTCCTACCTTAGTTTCCTCTTATTTCATAACCTTAAAATATTGAAGTACCACGGATCTCTGCGTTTGGGCTTGTCCCTTTTATTTTAAAAATTATATTATTGTTCCCAATGGCATCACCTAATATCATGGATTTGTATAGCTTCTATATGCTGATGTCCCCCTGATTTTATCCTCAGCTTGGACCTTGACCTGAACACCTGACTACATATCCAACTGATCACTGGCCATCTGCAATAATGTCCAGTAGGCATCACACACTTAATAGACACAAAATTGAACCCCTGTATTTATTCCTCAAAGTTCCCTCTATAGGGGTGCCTGGGTGGCTCAGTCAGTTAAGCATCTGCCTTTAGCTCAAGTCATATCCCAGGGTCTTTGGATGGAGCCCCGAATCTGGCTCTCTGCTCAGCAGGGAGCCTGCTTCTCCCTCTCCCCCTCCCCCACGCATGCTTGCGCTCCCTCTCTCTCTCTCTCTCTCTCTGGAATAAATAAATAAATCTTTCAAAAAAAACTTTTCCTCTGAAGATTCCTACCTGAGTTAATGGAAATTCTGCTTTTCTATGCTATCAAACCAGAAAAGGCCAGATCATCCAGAATGTATCTCTTACTCTCAAATCACAGAACCAATCCAACAACAAACCCTCTTTCCTTTACCTTAAAAATATATCCAGAATGTGAGCAATTCCTCGTCTTCGTTCTGCTACTATCCTAGTCCAAATCTCTATCAAAATTCTTTCAATAGCCTCTTGACTGTCTTTCTTTATTCAAACTTATTTCCTATAATCTATACTCAACAAATCAACAAATCATCCTTGTAAAATGTATGTCAGATTATTAGACTTCTCTGTCCAAACCCTGCAAAGGCTTTCTGACTCACCCAGTGTAAAGTAAATCTTTACAATGGTCCATAAGATGAATATAATCAGTGTCCAATGGAGTAGCTCATTGCGCTGCTCTAGTAATTGTGCCATATCTTGGGCTCGGTATGGGTTTCTTGTCCAGACAGATTAAGAATCTAGCGACAGCTGTAGCCTGGGACACTCCTGCTGGCGGGCCCCTGCCTAGCATTCATTCCTGACACCACGGCCACTCTGTTTATGACCCCCCTCCGTACGTACTGGGGCGGCTAAGGGCAAACATGGCCAACACGTCCTACCCACTGGGTGTTTGAGCAGCTCTCCTCTGGCAGAGGCTCCCTAGTGGGCATCAGTGGGAAACGGAAAGCGCCACATTCACACAGCCCCCCTCCCTCACACTCCCCTTCCCCAGATATCCTGCTCTCTTTTCTCTCCGATGCTGCATATGTAAAAGAAAACATACATACCCTAAAGATTTACAAATTTCTATTATTTCGTAGACAGCAATCACGTTGTTCAGTTGTTGAGGGAGGAGGATAAACAATATTATTGGCAGAGTGAACAAATGAGCCATATTGTGTGCTAGACGGATTCCCGCATCCTATGTGTCCTCTCAACAGCTCCCTGACATGGGTATGATGACCCTTCTTATTGCAGCTCTCAAAGGGAGAGCCATAGCGAGGCTGTTAACTGGTCCGGCTACGATGTGAACCTAAGTGTGTCTGACTCACCCCCGGCATTGATTGAATAGCGTAGCGCTCAGTACATGGTGGGCTCTCATTACCTTCGTTCCAAATCCCTTTAAAAGGGAAAGGATAAATCTCACGAGGGTAATATGGAACCGATAATGAGGTTTATGGAGGAGGGATTTGTAAAATGCAAGATGCTGAGGATTGCCAGATCCGTAGTAAATCACATTGATCCCTGCTTCTCTGATGTGCCTGCTATTTCTTGAAATTAAAATCATAAAATCATGATCTTAGAGACTAGAAGGTGAGACCTTTGAGATGGTCACACCAAATGCTTTCATTTTGCAGCCGAAGGGATTAAAAAATGCAGGGAGAGGAAGTGAGTTATCTCAAATCAACTCATAAGTTAATCCCCGGGGGGCAGAACCAAGACCCTGACCCAGCCCAACCCTCTCCCCACTATTAAGTGAAACTTTAAATGAAAATTTCATTTCATTAGTCTCTTTTGTGAAGCTGGGCGCCTTCCCCCAACCTCGCTTAAGCAGAATCAACCAACGTTAACTCAAGCCTAACCGAGTTGATGAAACAGCAACTGTAACAAATTCTTGTGGACACTGTGCATCTCATGCATTCCACTGTGTCCCCTGGAATAGGGCAGTGGCCATGGGGAGCTCACTTCCCTTCCCTGGACCCCAAGGTAAAATCCTCAGCCTTATATCCTGAGCCAGCTCTATAAATCTATGACTCCTGTTCGGAGACCACGTTTCCTTTCCATTTTGTTTCTCTGTGTCCTGATTGCTTAAGTGGCAGACATAAGACAAAGGGCACAAACATTTATTAGCTGTTTTATTTAGCTCTGAAGCAGATTCATTAGGTGCCAGGAATAGAAACCCGCTCCGGCCAGTGTAAAGGAAAAGTTCTGTGGGGATTACGGGGAAGACAAGAGTCAGTTCAAAAATGAAGGTAGGACTCAAAAAGGAATACGTGAAGTCAGAACTCAGTGAGTTGGCATTTGGGAGGCACTTCAAATAGCGCCTGGCATACGGTAAGGACCATGATGTAAGAGGAAACAAGAGAACAAGAGAAAAGACTGGAGCCAGGGCAGCTCTGGGACTCACCGAGGTTATGACATTTTTATTCACATCACTGTCCTTGGGGTACATTCATTGTAATCATCCTTGGTCTTTGTGCCACCCAAATCCCAAGGACGGTATGCGTGTCCCAGCATGGACCATGATCCTGTCCCCTGGCACGACAGGATGGGACACCTTGACTGGCTGTCCTACCGATAGCGCGTGGCAAAGTGACAGAGGTGGCTTCTCAAAGCACCACCAGTGCTGGCATCGAGCACAGTGGACCTGAAGGCTGGGCGCCCCACAAAGGTCTCCCAAAATTTGCACCATCCAATTTATGCAAAGATCCTAAGAATTAATATTCAGTTTTAGGAGACGGCTCCCGAGGATGGGGACCCAAGGTTGTGAGATTCGCAAGAATTCACATCACTCTCCTATGCCCCAGAATTCTCGTTCATGAAATGGGGGGACAATAGTAATTGCCATCGAGGTTTGTAAGAGGACCCTAAAAGCCATGGATGCTCAAAGCAGGCCTGACACATCGCACACCCTCAATCCCTGATGGTGTCAGTGGGATTTTCTCGTCAGCCGTGAGCCCTTGGAAAAGTTTCATGCTCTTTCTGAGCCTCGGTTTCCCCTCCTGAAAATGTAATCCATGCTCTCGACTTTGCAGAACCACAATGAGGGGATTTAATGTAGTAGAAGAAAAACAAGTTGTAATAGAGTAGATGTTTAGTGAAGTATAGAAAACATGAATTATTATCAACATCATTATTGTCTTATTTTAAATGAGGAAGCAAAGGTCCAAATCATTGCACTCATGGAAGAATGGCTTTACTATTATGATTTCTGGCTTTATTATTGTTTAACTAAATCCATGGTGTTGAGAATGTTGGTCATAAGTCAGCCCAGGCACAGATGGGACCCCTATTTTCTCCTGCACGTGCTTGTTTCTTGAACTGCCCCTTGCCAGAATAGATGGAGGGAGCCGGGCATCATTCCAGGTGTCTCAGCCACCTTCCAGGACACGGGCGAATGGGGTGTGTTCTCGTAGGACACAGTCAAGTCCTGGCAAGGGCTGTGTGCATTTCTGGGTCCCCGAAATAAAGGATGCAGTGAAGGAGTCGCAATGTCCCCAAAGGTAAATGATGCTCTTCCAATTCCACCAGTGGGAAGCAGTCAAAGTCGAGGACCTGAGCAAATTGTCAGCAGGTGTGGATATTCAGACAGCTATAAATTATCACTAAATTCGGCACCAAACAGAGCGGTATTTCTGAGTAATTCTTTTATGCCTGTCATAAGAATTTGGCATGCAATTCTGTGCTGTAATGCACGTCGTAAATACAATAATTTACGGTTTGTTTCTACCCAGTCCTGTGCGGTGTCGTGCTAAACTTGGGAACAAGCACAATTAGAACTATAATCAGTTGTGACATTTCTTGAAATGTTTCTATTTAATTATTTTTTTTTTGCTACAGACTGACATTAATAGCTTTTTTTTGGAAAGACAAATCATAATAATTTCTCTAGAGAAAATGGCAGATAAATGATATTCATGCAAGAAGGCAGATTGATGCAGAGACTGATGGTTGGCTGTGTGAAAAGGAAGATAAGAAGTTCTGTTGCCTTTGTTTGGTCCCCTGGAAGCATCACCTAAAGGACAAACAGGAAGTGGCCAAATTTAGTTTCTATCTCCTCTCCTCCTCATTGCAGCCTGTATCCCTTTGTGACAGGTTGACTCAGGCTCTCCTCCGAACAGTGGAAAGAGTGGAGGCTTTGGAGGCAGGCATACCCAGGGAGGAACTCTTGGATCACCAAGCGCTTTCTAACAATGGGACTGGGGGCAGCACCTGCCACCTGTTTTCTGGGAATTATACTACCAACTTTTTCAGAGTCGTATTGGACACCTGTTGATATAATAGGCAGTAAGGAATCGGAATTCTTTTTTAACGGGCTCTAGAATCAAACTAGCTCAATTTGAATTAGATCTCTGCCATTTGCTTGCATGCTTAGACCAGTTAAAAACAATAATAACTAAAATGAAAACAAATTATGTTGGACCTACTCTGTACCAGGCACTGTTAGCGCACATTAGTGGATTACTTATCCGTCCTCATTTGAATAGCAAATAAGAAGGCTGTAGGTACTTTTTATGCTTCTACTCTGTATGTATGTACCTTTTATGCTACTCACCACTTGTGAGGTGCCCGTCAAACTATTTGGTGAGTAGCAAGCATTCGGAAAGAGTCAGACATCACTAGTGCTGTGAGTGATCCAAGAAAATGGATGGTAAGCAATATTTCTTCCCCTCCTAACCCGCGCTGGCCCTGATCCTGATCCTGTGAGCAGATTTCGTGAGTTCTAACGTCTAGGACTAAATCATCATTCCTGGCATCTGGGATTGTAATACAGAAAAGATTATGTCAAGCACTTTTAACAGAGCCACAAATTCTTAGGAGGGCACGTGGGAAACATTAGTCAAAACCCTATGGTTGCAGGGAAAAGAAACCACGCTGTGGGCGGAGGGGGGAGGGGAGCAAAAGTGGAGAGTCTTTATCAGTGCATCTGGATAATTAAGGAAGCAGGATTGGTAGTTTCCTTCCCCCATGAGGACCTGTGCCAGGGACGCTCTCTGCCCTCTCGGGACTGAGGGTACAGGTGGAATCCTCTTTCTCTTGTGCTCACCAGCCCTTCCACCTCCTCCTGCTGTTTCCGAAGCCCTCTGTGGGTTGGAGCAGAGACCAGGAGGAGAGGCGAGGAGAGTGGGACATTGCTGGCTTCCCAGCAATGTCCCATCAGCTGGCTAATCAATGCCTGGGTCTGGCAGGTTTTAACACAGCTCTCTCTCACTGTGGGTGACTCGGGGTCACCTCTCTGCCCATCATTCATAGATTCTCAGCTGGAGATCCCTGATGGGGAAAACGCACTCCGTCTTGGCGGTGATCACACGCCTTCCGAAGCCCTAGAAATCCTGGCGTCCGATTCCAGCTTCTCCTCTCCCGACCCTCTTCTCGAGCCTAATGATGTTAGCTCTCCGTGTTTGCAAGAGTCCCTCTTTCTAAGAAACCAACACCCTTCATTTAGTAAACACCTCTGAGATCCCACTACATTCCAGCATCTTCCTGGTGCTGGGGGAACATCAGCGAGTGGGAAGCTGGGGAGGCGGAGAGGAAGCAAACTAAGGGGAGGCACAGTTGGGAGCGCTGGGGAGGAGGAGCTGCTTTTGTTAAAATAATGAAGAAAGGCTTTTGGACCACGTAACCTGTGAGCAGAGAGTGAGCGCCCGAGCAAACTGAAGAGCAGTCTGGCCAGAGGGGACTGCGCATTCGGGGACAAGGGCTGGGGACAAACTTGGCAGGAGACAGGAGCGCGTCTGAACACAGGCGGGAGCACTATGAGGAGGAGAAATGTCCGATGCATGGATGACGTCATCACAAGGAGAGGATTTCGGGAAAGAGGGACACAATATCCTTACTCAGGAACAATGGGGGATCTGGCCCTGCCCCAGTCCCTTGAAACGGAGCCGCGACACCTAAAACGTGAGCGTGTGCAAGTGTGGCTGGAGCAGCTGACGCCAACAACCATCTCAGCCTCCAAATCAGGTGAAGGCTGTTTGCAGTCATTTAATCTCTATTAAAGGAGCCACAGAACCTCTATTGACTTTTCTGTTTAGAGAAGTGAGAAAAAAGCATGAGCCTAATTAGGTTCACCGTCGTGATCACAGCTGCTGAATGCTGGCACTGCCTTTTCCAAGGCGTTCACCCGGGGCCGAAACTGGGGCTCTGGGCTCCGGGAGCCCCGCGTTTGGAAGGCAAGGCTGTGGGAAGTGAGCAAGGGGAGGCAGAGAGAGAACACAGCAGAGATCACGTGGATGGAATTACTAGTCCGAGGGCAAGGCTGATGATAAAGCTCTCCTACACAAACAGCTGCCTCTGTCTGTCTGTCGTCAGGGGGGACATCCAGCTCAGAGGCAAAGGGCACCTGTGGGTCTGGGGAGGCAGTGGGAACCTACATGGGGCAGGTTACTACCAAATGAGCTTCCACCTCTGAGCAAACGTCGCCTGACTTGCGATGAATCCGTAGCTAATGTGGGACAGGTCCATCCGTTGCACCGGGCAGGAGCAGTCACAGAAAATGACAGCAAGCCCTCTCCTCTCCCTCCCCAAGATGGAGAGCGATACTCCTGGAGGGTATCAGGGGAACCAAATAAGAAACATAAAGACAGGATTTATATTCCACAGAATATATGGAATCATCAATATGTTAATCAATGGTTAAGCATGAGCCCACACCAAACCCCAGAGATTCTGGCGGTGTACCGGCAGGAGACCCTCACGTGGGCTGGCTTAATCCTTGGTTGAGGGTTCCTGAGAGGAGTGAGGGAGGCCTAGCAAAGGGCCACGGACTCGTGACCTTTGCTGGTCACGTGGAGGGTCTGGAGACAGTGATCACTTCCCAAACAATACGTAAGTATTTCCATAGTTTAACAACTGAGGGGTCAATAAATACTGTCTGAACACCTGCTCTGCATCTCAACCTACCGTCCAAATATTTATTTCCTCCAAAAAAAAAAGCGTCCCGAGGTTCCTTTTTCCCTGGCTCCGGGTGAGCTATGGCATTTAACGCACCGATTGATTATTCCATGTTTCCGCTCTGAGAAGAGCAAGCTTTCGTTGGGCATGTTCTGGGGATAGAAGCTGTAACATTAATTTAAAGAAACCTTGACGTGTGCCCCGTCCTTACTCACCCATTCGGGAAAACAGATCGCTAAGACAGCCCTACCTTCCATGAGCTCACAGTCCAGC
The DNA here is from genome assembly GCA_028534135.1 of Potos flavus. Taxonomy (NCBI): domain Eukaryota; kingdom Metazoa; phylum Chordata; class Mammalia; order Carnivora; family Procyonidae; genus Potos; species Potos flavus. The sequence goes on along the minus strand of CM052900.1, from coordinate 1,096,174 downwards.
ACATCAGAGGGATCCCAAATGTCAAAATCCAGAGCGCGGTGTGGTCAGAGCTACAAAACAGAGTGTGGGGAAAGCACCTGCCCTCACCTGTGAGAAGAGACTCCGTCCGGGAAGGACATTCTGGAATCAGTGGGGAATATCCCAGCACGCAGAGAAGATAGGTTAGCGACAGAGAGGAGAGGAGGGCGCTGGAGGTCGTGGGAAAGGAGCCCAGGCGAGCATCGTGGGAGCGCGTCATGACTGGAGTGGGTGGCATATGGGAATATGGCGAACGCGGCAGGAGCCATCCAGTTGAAACAACGACAACTGTAATCATAACCTTCCGCATTAGTCTCCCGGGGTTGCCATAACGAAGTGCCACACGCTGAGTGACTTGGAACAACAGACATCTTTTATTTATTATTTCACAGTTTTAGAAGTCTAAAATCAACGTGTTGGCAGGGCTGGGCTCCCCCTAAGGTGCCGGGGATGGATCCGACCCTGCCACTCTTCTCGCTCCCAGTCGCTTCAGTATTCCTTGGCTTGTGGATTAATCACCCCATCCTGACTCCACTGTCACATGGCTGTCTTCTCCTCATGTGTTTTCATGTCATCCTCCCTCCATGCATGTCTGTCCCCGTGACCCAAGTTCCCCTTTATGAGACCCGCTGCTAGCTGCCTAGTAGCAGCTAGCCTGCGTCCCCCCTGGCCTTTTCTATGGATCTGGGTCCCCTGGGCCACCGCACTTCAGTGTCCCCTCCCTCCTGCTCTGCTGCCCTCCCTTTGCACCAGCCCCTGAGTCTAGGTCTGGACCAGCCACATTGCGAGCGGGACTGGGGGAGTGGTGCCTGGGCTCCCTGGGCAGGCTGATCTCTGGAGCTCCTACCCCGCCATCCGTCATCCGCCCTGGCCCAACGCCAGGCTCTGTGTTCTGTGACCAAAGCCAGGTGAGCTCCCTCTCCTCCCCTCCCCTGTGGCCACATCTCTCTGGAGTGGGAGGGTTGGCTGCCCCTCCCCTCGGAGCTCCCCCAAAGGCCAGTAATGGATCCCCAGCCCTCAATCCCTACTCTGCTTTGGGATAGTGTGAGCTTCATTTTGTACACGTGCGACTTTGCCCAGTTATAAACCCAATAACCTGTAGAGCGGGGAAAAAAAATAAAAAGGATCATAAGGTTCATAAGGATACAGTCATATTGGATTAGGGTCTACCCTCCTGACCTCGTTTTACTGATCTCTGTGCAGACCCCGTTCCCAAATAAGGTTGCATTCTGAGATACTGGGGATTATTCGGACTTCAGTATATCTTTCTGGGAGATACAGTTCAACCAATACAACTTCCCTGGCATGGGAATGGGATTTTCCAGCTTACAAAGCTCTTTCTTACAGAATTATATATTACGGCATAGTCTTACAGTATATCCACAGCCATGAACAATGGATCTCATGTAACTCCTTCATGCACACATAAACATTTATATCATGATTATAAACAGCATCTATTCAACACTTAATATTAGTCAGCATTTTATATACTTTTTTTTCAAATCCTGACACCAACACAAAACATTATTAGTCCCCAGTTTCCAAACGTGCAAACAGAGAATGCCAGAGATAAAGTAACTTGCACATGGCCACAAAGCTGGGGAGGAGAAAACTTGCTGCATTAAACCTTGAAACCCAGAGAGAAAGTCAAACTGGAGAAGTCTGATGGAGGTGAGAGGTCTCAATGTGGAATCATAAAAATGGAACAAAGACTCTGGTCAAAAAGACAGAATTCATAACCCTCTTCTCTATGTGTCAGCGCAAAATTGTGCCATATTTTCCCCAATCAATTAAAGACATGGAGCTTTTCTCAGGACCAGAAAGAAATCGGTGTAGATGAGCAGTAGGGCGCAGCCCCGAGGGGCCAGTGCTGGTGGAGGTGGACAGGGGAGCCAGGCAGCCCAGAGACAAGAGACTGGAGCCACCCGTTAGACCAAGCCTTAAGTGCCCGAGGAAGAAAAAAAGCCAAGCAGACCCAAGTGGAAAAGAAACCTGGGTTCGCTCTGCCTGTAGGGAGGGTCTCGAACCATTCTCACAGTACTGAACCGTATCTGAAATAACTTTACTCAGTAGCTTAAGTGACACTTTCTTGGGTCTTAGGGAGCAAAGACAAGCAGCCCTATAAAAAAGAACTTCATTTGAATGGTGCCTGAACAGAACAGCAATCCGCAAGGCACACCAAAGACACAACATGAAATGCAGGAATTAGTAACACGACAGACTCAGCTGGGCAACCTCAGAACCACTGGGAGGAGAGAAAGCACAGGGAGAAAGGCTCTCCCACTTTTTCCTTGCCAAGGAAGATCAGCGTACGGGAACTGCCATAAAGACGCACACAGAAACAACTCCGATGCTTGCAATAGAACTCTTGAAGCAAATGTAAAAGGACTGTAACATAAGTGCACTTGGAATTCTGAAATAGGAGGGAAGAGCAATTTTGAAAAGAAAACAATGTTAAGTAAATTTAAAATGTGGCACAAAAATAAATAAATAGATAGATAGATAGATAGATAAAACCAAATGAAAATGTTGGAATTGAAAGGTTAAAGCCACTAAAATAAGTCAGTAAAATAATACTCATAGTAGGCATAAATACTATATTAGACTTCAGACTTAGTTCAAGAGAGAATTAGTGAATTGGAATTTAAAATTGGAAAAATCCCCCAAATATTCTCTCTCTATATAATTCATTTATATTCATTATATATAAGAGGCTACATGCAAAATACATACAAAATACTATCTAATTTTATGTTTATTATATAATAGATAATATAAAATATATACCATCTACATATATATGTATTTATTACATATAATATTTTATATTTATTATATATAATAGAGTATATAAATATATACAAAATACTATATATGTGCCATATATAGTATTACAGTATTGCATATATATTAGTATATATAGTATTAGCATTGTTATTAGTACCTTGTTATAGTATTCGTAGGTATAATATTGTATGTATACAGCATATATGAGAAAGATCTGTATAGATATACTTGTACATACATGATAGACTATATATAGATGTATCTATACACATAATAGAGATATATAGAAGTAAACAAGATAGAAAGTACAAAAGCCAAGTGAAAACACCAGGAGAACAGTGTGAGTTTCAATATATGTCTAATGCCCATAACACAATACGGGGGGAATAGTGAAGATGTGGGAAAATTATTCCAAAGGAAATGTTTGGAGCTGAAGATTTCATGGTGGGCAGAACCCACAAAATACACCTTCGGTCCAGCAGGCCCGTGTCCCCTTCAGCCTTTCCTCCAGCACGGATTTTGGCTTGCAGATGCCAGTCATTCTCATTGCTCAACCACCAGCATCACCCTCCCTTGCCTCAAGAGTCAGTGCTTGGCTATGCCTCCCACCCGGAGCTGAGCAGATACAGGGGAATCCGCTCCAACCACCAAGGATGATCTTGCCAGCATGTCCCAATCACATAGGCAAGTGGCAGGCTAGACAGAGCTTTATTTTCTAGCCCTCGGCTGGCTCCAGAGCCTGAGGCTTCCCTGGGGACACACCCTGTCTGCTGGGTTGGTAAGTGACCCATCAGCTCCGTGGATGCTGCCCCTTTCTTCCTCTTCCCCCTGCTTGTCCTCTGCCAGGGACAACTATTGCTGCATAACTTTCTTACTCAAAGGAGGATTTCGTATAACCTCTAAAGTTTATCCAAACCAGTCGTTCTGACCTGGGCCAGCATCACCACGCAGGGCCAACTTTTACTACTACTGGGTATGGGACTTCCTCTAATTCTTTACATATTCATCTTTGAATTTAGCCACATGTTAGGAAACAGGCAGAAACTGAAGCAGGGTTCCCATAGCTTGGAAATTCCAGAGGTGGAGGCATTCCAACAACAGGCTACTGGTCAAAAAAAGCATGCCTATAAATGTATTTAAAATGACATCAGCATTAGGTATTTTCAAAGTAGGACTGTCTTGCACTAATAAATACTTGATGAGTATTTTTTACCCTTGTATGTTTTTCTTCTCCCTGGGAATTGAACACTTTTGTTTAAGGAGGCTCATCTTCTATTGACTTACAAAGGCTTAAAATAGATGAGATCTTGGCTGGGCTCCTACCTACTCAGTCATCACCTCTTTGGGGGTTGTTTCTTGACTTCTTTTTTTTAACCTGAGAAAGAAATGGGCTCAGATTCCTAATGGTTGTTTAAATACTATTTCCAACTCATGACCCATGACATTTTCTAAATGTTAAAGTTCCTAAGTGTTAAATTTCTGATTTGAAAAATTTACTCTACAACAAGGTATATGGGAATGAGATAGAGCAAACAAGGCATGAATAGTCTCTCAATCAGAAAATTTTAACTGCTACAAAGATGCAAGTTAAGTAATCTTACTTGATCAGTGTGGAACACAGGGAGCGCTCAAAGGCCAAGAAATAAGAGCAATGGGTCATAACATCCCCTGGCACAATCAGCCTCTAACACCAAAGATGCTATGACCACAGTGTCCAGAGCACAAGACCAAAAGGCAAATACCCAGAGCCTGGGGAATCACCACTGTGGCCAAGCATGAACCCTTCCCTTACTCTGCTTAAAAAAATTACTTGATGGAAGCCAAGTCCTGCATGTAATGTCTATAGTCTATAGTTCTAACCAGGATCTGTATTTCCAGACCTCTCTCCATCCATTCCCTTTCATCTCCAACTTCCTCAAGTGCCCCCTCTCCATGCCCTACCTCCTAACACCCAACAGGCTGTCTACACAGGCTGGCCCCAGTTACTGGAACAGGTGGCTTTTCGTTGCCTCCCCAACCATCTACTGAATCCTTATAAAATGATTCTGAAATGACTCGAGTCAGATGACTTGGGATAAACCCTAGCTTTTTCACTTACAGGCCATGTGACTTTGGGAGAGACACTTTAATTTCTTTGGGCCTCACTTTCTTCATCTCTTAAATTGGAATAAATTATAATACCTACTTCTTAGGGTTATTCTGATAATAGACTGAGATGATACACACACATTTTAGAATCATTGGGTCTGATATGTATTAAGTGCTTGATCCAAGCTAACCATTTTTAATTTCTTCTTCATCTATGCAGGTCAATTCCAGTATCACTTCCTGGGGAACATTGCCATTGGCTCCTCGAGACAATACAAAACAGGTCTCTTGGCCAAAGTGGAGGAAGTGGCATTCCAGGATTCCCTAAGCTTAGGCCTTCCAGATTCCATTCACACACTCTTGCCTTCTTAATTCAATCATTTAGCATGGGCTGGTCAACTCAATGATCCAAGAAAGGTCCATGAACACCCAGCACCAAAGGCCAGGAGTATGAATGGGACCATTGTAAACTCTACCGGTGAGCCACCAGGGGATTGCAGCCAGAGGAATGACCTCAGGATAATGAGCAGAAGAACCATCCAGCAGATTACGTCCCAAATTGCTGACCCACACAGTCATGGGCAGACAAAACAGTTGTTAAAAGCTGCTAACTTTTGGGGCAGTCTGTTGCTCAGTAATAGGTAATTGGTAGACCGCACATCTACAATACGCCATGCAATGGTACGTAATGGACTGATCCCTTTGAACACATTCTCACAGTTACTAATTTTAAAAAATCCTATAAAAAAAAGTATCAGTCAACCCCATGTAAAGAAACTCGATCCCCCGAATGTTGTATTAAAAAGTACTAGAGCCAGAGATTTATGAAGCATTTGGAAACGTCTACCCTATTCTATAGGAATTCAGGAAGACAATATAAGGGCAGTCATGTACCTCTGCCTCCCTCTCCCATTTGTGTGTTTTAATAAATCAGTGTTGGTACATTCAAATGCTGACGCTGATGTTGTGGACAGCCCAAGTTCCGTGAGAAAATGAACATTCAGTTGAGGGTTGCAGCTGCAGGCGAAGCTCTTCCGCAAGTGACCCATGGAGGGACCCTCAATGTTAAAAAAAAAAAAAAATGTTTTCTTGAACTAAAATGTTTTAAAAATAAAAATATTTTACGGAAAAGAATCTCAACCTGTCTGACTTCCATTTAAAACACTGCATAAAATTTGGGAACACTGAACCAACATGCCTGTTGAAAACGTCGGGTAGCAGTTACTCATCAGCTGCCTCCTTCCGATGGGCTCCTAATGCCCTGCCCACCACAGCACCTTCCGCCCTTCACCGTCTCTGTCCCACTGAGAGTGGACAGCAGGTAAGTGTACATCAACTTACACTGTTGTTTTTTAACACCAAAGAAGTATATGCACCTAACTTCATTCACATATATTACCTACCCATCCCCTTCAAGACACACATTGGAAATCCCTGCTATGTTCAATAGATAAAGGATCATCTTCTAGACCATGCAAGCTTATTCCTCCATAACAATTGGTGAATATGAAAGTAACAGTCTCATCTTCTTTTTGTCCCTATAATAATTTCTTAGTTTTAACGGAAACAGATATTATATGTCGGTAACAATCGTCATAATTTTTTCTTAAACTTGAAAAATTAGACCCTTTTAAAGGCGAAAATAACATGGCCTCCTGCATTGACAATGTTTAAATGTTAATTGTTTTCAAACAAAATATTTAAGCATACTCTTTGTATTGCTAGCTATTTTTCAGTCCTACAGCCAAAGCAGACTTCCTAATTATATTTAAACAGAAATGTAAACTAATACAACTCAAAGAAATACAAAAGCAATAGGACAGACGATGATTTGTTGAAGCCGAGCTATTCTTCACTCTGTGAATCTAGTCTAGATGTTTGAAGCAGAAGCTCTTTTGAGTCTGTCTGGACTATATTCTACGGGGAGAAGGAGTTTCCCACCATTTTCAAAACCTTTGCTCATACGGTATGTCGTAATATCACTGAACTGCCTATGTATACCATCTCATTACCTGATGGCAGTTAAGACAATTCTCCTGGGTTGCATCATTCTCATAAACACAATGGATTCTGCAATAGCAATGTAGTCCTTGGATCAAAAATGGTTATATTGATGGTCCAGAATATCTTGTATATACTATCAATTAGAATAAAACATTTAAAATCTCGGGATCCGTGAGAATACTTCTAAGAACTCCAAGGGTTTCATGAGCTAAAGTTTCATGACCTATACATGAAACATGGAACATGGAACACTGTTCCATGTTTCATCTATGGGAAAGACATAAGCAATTATTCCCTTGAATTTGCTGTCTTAATTGCTATGAACACATCCAAAGAATCTTATCCTTGTGGCCAGGGATAATGGCAGCAAAAAAGAACCAGAGATGAATTCTATATTGATGGGTTATATCGAGATTCCAGAGCCTCAAACGGAAGCCTCCATAGACACTTTAATCGGCCTGATTCATAAGCCTCGCTGACCTCAAGTAGCCATTCACAAAGACCTCTATTCCTCAAAATGTTAAATATAAAATTATCATATGACCCAGAAATTCTGCTTCTAGCTATGTACCCAAGATAATTTAAGACCTATGTCCATACAAAACTTATGCATGAATGTTCACAGCAACAATATTCACAAGAGTCAAAAACTGGAAACAACCTGAATATCCATCAATTAATAAAATGCATAACAAAATATAGTCTATCCACACAACGGAATATAATTTAGCCATAAATATGAATAAAGTACTAAGGCATGCTGCAGCAGAAATAAACCCTGAAAACATTTTGTTATGTGAAAAAAGCCAGACATAACAGGCCACATTTGTAGGGTTCCATTTCTAAGAAATGTATGGACTACGGAAATCCACAGAGAGAGAAAGTACATTAGTAATTGCCACAGCTTAGGAGGAGGGAGCATGAGAGTGACTACTAATGCATCAGGGGAGATAAAAACGTTCTGGAATTAAACAGTGGTGATGGTTGCCCAACTCTGCAATGACACTAAAACCCACTGAATTGTACACTTTAAAGTGTTCAATTTTACGGTGTGTGATTTAAATCTTAATAAACACGATATATTTTTTAAGTGGCTTCAAGGGGCTTTCATTCATATTCCAAAGAATGAGCAGAAATTTCCCAGGCAAAGTATTTATGGACCATCCAGACATAGCGAGGACAAATCAGCATGTCTGGACAGCAGGTTGTATATAGTGAAGAGTTGCATATAAAGTGAAAAGAAAAGCCACTGGCGGCAGATTGTGAATCTTTGTTTATGCCATGCAAAGGAGCTGGGTCCAGTTTTCTGAAACTGCAGGTGAAAGGAGGCCATTCAAACAGCAACAAAGAGCAACTATCATAATGCTTCCAAGACTTGCAAGAGTACAATGATTCTTCATTAATTTTTCTCTTTATTTGTTTTCCGTGAGACTTGTCTGGCACATCATGAGTACCTCCTTTTTCTGATCCACCAAAATGAAAGATAAAGCAAGGAACACATGCTGAGACATGGGGTAGGGGTGGGGAATATAAAAGCTCCATGAGCTGAAAATGGAAAAGGGAGTCTCGTGGCCAGCCCAAGCAAGGAAAGACACCTCAAAAAATGTTGCTGGTGAAATCTTTGCGATCCCACTTAACAATTACCCAAGAAGGGTATTTTCCCTCCTTCATGTCTACATGGTACAGACAGACTCAACGGACCCAGTGTTGGTTGGGAAATTCAAACAAGTGATTCAATTTGTCTTTTAAAAAAAAGTCCTGATTGGTCCCGCCATGTGACTGACTTGACCAAAGCTGATGGACTGGTTGACATTCGAGTAGACTCAGTCGTTTGTAAGAACTTCTTCCCTCTGAACGTGGAGCTCAGAGGCTGCCATCATTGTCCTCACCAGACCAGAAACGGCAGGTGGCTCAGGTAAGACACTCTTTCCACCGTCTCAGCTAGAGAAGCGGAAACAAGATCCACTCTCCTTTCTTTCTAGCCCGAGGTCTTCTTACGACCATCAAGTAACCTGTTGGATAAAGGGGTATTTCTTCGGCACAAACTCAGGCCAGTAAGCAAATCTGTCCTGACGTGGACAGCAGGATTCCTCCGTCCATGTCTAAGAAACTCGGTAAGCCAGCGGGATGGGAGAAACATCCCCAGGTCAGTCTGACACCGGCCTATTTCCTCTCTGCTTCTTAAGGAAACTCTGCAGCATGGATTAGCTGTGGGAGAAGCATACGATGCTGCAGATTCCCTGGCAGAAATAGACATTGAACTATGATGAATAATATGCACAGCAAAATCCAAGGCAAAGCAGATCAAAGAGGGCTTTGCAAAGTGCCGCAATCCTGACGCAAGTCGTGCAGGGGGCTGAGATTTCTCACAAGGGTCAGGGAGCGCCAACGGCCTCCGGTCTGCAGATTACCTGAGATTGGAAGTAGACTCTGCTGAAAATGCAGTAGGCGTGGGGAAGGCTCCTGTGGTCTCGCTACATGGCAGCTGTGACTTCTGCTGCCAGCCCCGACAAGGAAAAACACCGCAAAAACTGCAAATGCGGAAGCAGACATACGATGGGCGCTTGCAGCTGGCCGCTGGAGAGCTGGTCAGTGACAATGAACCTTCACCAGAAAGACACCTGACCTCCTCTCCAACTCGTTCCTCTCCCGCAGCCGTGGCCCCGGCCCGATGGGACGGGCCGTCTTGGAGGAAGGGCACGTTTCCCCCTGTCCTGCCCACAGTGCGGTCTTCCACTTCCATGGTTGTGCGGTCCCCTTGGTTTCTGATCCATCCCTATCTTTGCCCACTTGCAGAGAAATCTCTTGAAGATTCTCGATGTATACGGCCAACGGTCAGTGGCCCGGTGGTCTGCAGATCAGCACGTGCCAACCTAGCAGCGGCTCAGAGGTCCTGAGGCCTTCGCATGTTTTCTGGGAATAAGGGCCTAATGCCTAACCCACTTCCCCCTCTGCCCTACACACACACACACACACACACACACACACATACACATGCATGCACGTGTACATGCACACACATGTGCATGTGCAACACCCCACACTGTTACATGTGCACACATGCACACATACACACACACACTTGCACATGCACACACATATACACATATGCACGTGCAACGCCCCACACTGTTACGTGTGCACACACGCACACATACACACACACACGTGCCCATGCACACACACACCATAATCACAATCCATTCATGCAGGAATAATTCTCCTTCCTAGGACTTTCAAGTACCCAAAAGGCCCGCAGGCTCTAAAATCACCATTTGATTTTGGCCGCTAGTCCTCTGCCTTGCCTCCACCTGTGCAGGAAAGGAAGTCTGCAGGCTCCTTGGTAGAGAGGCTGCACCCCAATCCTGGCAGAGGTCCGTGGCCTCTGGTGTCACTCACGACCACTGTTGTATGTGCCCTCATGTGTTCCCGGAAGCACACACTTCCTGTTACAACAGCAACAACAATAAACCAGCATGAGCTGAGGGCCTTGCAGTTTACTGTCTGTGAAAATCAGTGTTTCCACTGACAGTATTATGTTCTCCTCAAAATAATTCCGTTTCACAACTGGGAAATCACACACACACCCCGAGGGGATTTATACTAGATCCTGTGCTCAGTAAGTAACAAAATCCACACTCAGGGGCGCCTGGGTGGCTCGGTTGGCTAAGCATCTGCTTCAGCTCAGGTCATCCTCCCAGGGTCCTGGGACTGAACCCCACCTCGGGCTCCCTGCTCAGTGGGGAGTCTGCTCCTCCCTCTCTCTCTACCCCTCCCCCCGATCATGCTCTCTCTCTCTCTCTCTCTCTCAAATAAATAAATAAAATCTTTAAAAGAAAAGTCATCTGGCTCCCAACTCATGATACTTTTTATTATCCCACGGAATCCCATCTGCCGGCAACAACTCCCAGCGAAATCAAGTGGTCGGGCTTCCAAACATGACGATTAGAACGTAAGCTTTGCTTTCTGCAGTTAGCAGGAGAGAGCCGGGAGGCAAGAGTGGGCATCTCTGTGCAGACCCTGTGCCCTGACAAACGACACACTCCCACAGAACGTAGACCATAATTACTGCCTTGGACACTGTTTCATGAAAATCAACAGTTTCTTTTTTTTTTTTTTTTTTAAGATTTTATTTATTTATTTGACGTAGAGGAGAGAGATCACAAGTAGGCAGAGAGGCAAGCAGAGAGAGGGGGGAAGCAGGCTCCTTGCTGAGCAGAGAGCCTGATGTGGGGCTTGATCCCAGGACCCTGAGATCATGACCTGAGCTGAAGGTAGAGGCTTTAACCCACTGAGCCACCCAGGCGCCCCGAAAATCAACAGTTTCTTACTCAGACGAGATGTGCAACTGAGACCGAAAGCAATGTGCATCCTTTGAAATGTTTACAAAGCCGTTTGTGAAGCAGACAGTATAGAATTTCTGACGCTCTTGCCCTATATTGCTGGCTGGAAACCTGTTACCTTTCCTTTAGGATAAAACACCCATTTCTCTATGAATCCTGCCCCGCCACCAGCACCCATCTGAAGACCAAGTTCACCAGCCTTTTCCTGGCCCCACGCTTCTCCCTGCAGATCTTTCTCTTGTTAGTGCCGATGCCATTGGTTTCATCTCTAACTTCACCTGGAACTTCATGAAGGTAGGGGGTCATTCTGGCTCAGCTCTGTATTTCTTAGTGTATATTCTCAAGAACTTTGCAGATGTCTGCCACAGAGGACACTTGACTCAGACGAGCAAAAACTTTAGAATCTACCCCTGATCCAGCACCACAGTGGGAGCCCCCCCCCCAAAGTAGAGGAGTCAGGAATGGCTACGCATTTGCCCAATTGAATTCTGTTTCCCTTCACTCAGCCTTGGCCAATTCTGAGACAAACATAGACGCTTCGGCATCGCCCTGGAATTAGTCCTGCTGGTGAATTCGTAGTAATTCGTTGTAGCAGCAATGAGAAGCTAATCCACTGCCTCTTCAAAGCCTCCTGCCATCCCTAATGATAGAGCTGTCAATCATGGAAGACATGGAAGACAGCAGCTCCATATGCAACACAGAACCCAACCCAGTTCCATCCCTTACATGGACCCTCGGGGTAGGAGGAATGGGATGGACTGGTGGGGGGGACTGCTGTGATTTCTCATCCTTTAAATATTGTGCACCCCTCTCCCTCTATCTCAAGTTTGGACAAAGATGCCTATTTTCTACGAAGTAGGGAACGACAAGGGTTGGGGAAATTTTCAAGTGTGGTGGTGTCTCCTGGTTTCTCTGTATAGTTTTGAATTATCCCAGTTCATCCAAAGGACTGATCCACAAAAGGAAACACTGTGTCACGGTCACCTTCACCATGGCCTTGCCATCTCCTCCAACACAGTGCTTCAATTATCCCTGCTTTTCCTTCCCTTGAGTTCTAGCTCCAGGAGGGCACATAGGCAGGGCTCTGTCTGCACACACTGCTTCCTCCAGAGGAGACAATCCCACGGACTGCGGGGGCAACGACTTTCCTCCCATCACTCCCACCCCATGCCCTGGTGATGGGAGCTACTCCCTGCCAAGCAATTAACATTTCAGACTCATTTTCTCAACTTCATAAAACCTTTCATTTCTGATCTTTCATTTGGGCCATGTTTTACTTTTCATAATACATATTTCATAATTTACCCTTCATTTACATTTCAATTAAGGACGCTGGCTGTTTGCAAAAGCTACTCTGATGGGGGAGTGTGAAATAAATTATTGAAGTCGCTATAATCTGCACTTCCATTACCACCTCATTTACCCTAATGACACTAAAAAGATTGTCGCCCTCAACACGGTTCTTCCAGTAATAGACATTCCCTTTGGAGGCCAACACACTGAGACTATAGATATTTGCATGTGGAGCTAGATATGTTAATGAGGCAGCTGCTGGCTGGACTTCACCCTGGGAGCCTTCATCTAGGACAGCCTCAAACAGAAATTAAACTGTATCCAGAGCCTCCCAAGAAGGTGCCCATGGGCTTGAATAATGAGCATTTAATAAGAAAGCCATTTGATTACCACCACCACAGTCTTAATTCCCTGGTCTTCTTTGGCACCCATTTTGCACATGTCATTTTGCTTTAAGCAGGGATAAAGGGTGGAAGGAAAGACACTAAGTATATGGGGCATCTGCTATGTAATGGATGGGTTCTGAGGACTTCCCCATGTCATCCCCCAAGAATTTGTTTGGAATCGGTCATTGGGAAAAACTGGCACATATGCAAATAATTGTAATGTAAATTGTAAAGGGCAACAATGCAAGGGTAAAAACAAACATTTGCTGGGCTCCTACCAAGTTTAATGCAATTTGCAAATGTATTTTCTTCCTAATATTTTCTGCCTAACTATATCCGTTGTACTTATTAACAACAGATAATAACTAATTTTTACTGCAAAAATCATCATGGAGCAACATAGCAGCTGCCACTGCTGGTCTGCTCATATGCTCTTGTCATTACCACTTGATGTTGCGCAATGACCCAACTGCCAATTGACTGACAACATCTGCATCTATTTGCCTAAGGGATTTCTTGAGTTGTCAGAGCCTAGTTTGTTCACCTGAGTGACAAGCCAATGGTGCCACTGAATTGATGCACTGCCTTCTCAATCAACAGGTCTCATCCAATAACTGATAGGAGGTGGTATATAAATACCCGATCTCTCTCACCTCCACTGCCCCTGAGGCATGTTCCGTACAGTGGATCCAAATTTTGCCCATTAGAGTTAAGCTCTAGCTACACAAAAGGTGAGAAGTCCAATATCTCACCCTATATTGATTTCCTTTCTCTGCCTTACTTCTTACTCACTTGTAGGTATTTTGTAGTGTCCCATATTCAATCAACTATTTGTGCTTGAATCCTAGTATCTAACCTAGGACCGTGGCCCAGACAGACATACTCCTCTGAAACCCATCATAAAAACTTCAGTCCTGCCTCTGAATCCCAACTGGGACCCTGGTTCCTGGTCCCTAGATATATTTAGACAGACCACCCAGGAATTGCCTGGTTGGATTTCTGGTTGTTGTTGTAGTTTTCAAACTTTGGTTTATTCTCTACGTTTGGAATGTGATAGAGAGTTGAGTTTTGGTGCCCCAAAAGCATACCCACCCAGAACCTTAGAACGTGACTTTATTTGGAATAAAGATTTTTGATTATATAATTAAGGCTCTTAAGATGAGATTATGCTGTATGAGGGTAGGTCTAAGTTCAACGACAAGTGTCCTTATAGAGAAAAGGAGAAGACACAGACATTCAAAAGGTAACGTCAGGTGAAGACATAGGCAAAGATGGCAGCTATGCCGCCATATTACCCGGAGTCACTCAGACCCATGAGCACAGTATGTTTCATGATAAGAATAACATATGCTTTCCATGTCTTAGAACATTTTAGTAGCTTTGTATTTAACAAAAATACATATGGTGCTTACTAGGGGCCTGTCACTGTTCTAAGCATTCTATAAAGATCCTCACTTATCTCTGTAACAGCGACGCTATCTTCTCAATTTTACAGATGAGTAAATTGAAGCCAAGATTTGTGAGGAAACTTTGCAAAGTCACGCTTATAATTGGCAGTGCTTGGCTTTCAGTCTGGATGGTCTACTTCTGGAATCCAGGCATTTATATGCTAGACCAGCACCACTCAAAGTGTATTTCGAAGACCACTGCCTCACTGCCACTTGAGAAATTATTATAAAAGCTAATTCTTGATCCCAAACTCAGACTTACGAAATCAGAAGCTCCGAGAGAACCAGACACCTGAGTGATAATTAGCTGCCCAGGTGATTCTGATCCAAACTCAAGGCTGCAGATGAGGACCACTGGTCTACACTTTGTTGCCTTTCCAAACAGAATTAACATTCAGGAAACCTGGGTTTAAGTCCTATCCAGGCCACCACACTGTGCTGTGACCTGACCTGCTTGGAAAATGTTTGGAAAATGAATTTAATAAACTCCACCCCACTGAACTTGAATGAGTATCAAGGTAGTTAACAGAAAGAGGACCTCTCTAAAAACACAATGAGCTCTAAAAATGAAATAAATCAGCAGGCATATTGTATTTTCCAGGAAAGAGAAACTGAGGTTTCGTCAAGCACAGTGTGACCTGCGCTATAAAAAGACACCTAACTTTTTATCGAGAAAGACTATATTTAAGTTTAATCCCCACCGTCAGGCAGGAGAGATTCAACAGGACAAAGTGTGGGAGGGGTGTAGTGGGGAGACATACGTGGACACAGTCTGGCAATGAGGTTAGAGACATTTATGGGAACAGTGTGTGACACAGAGGACCTGGGTCTGATGGCAATTGTTCTGATAACATCCAATAATTCATTTTAAAATCATATCTCGCCTTCATGCCAATGTGTGCATTTCCATGCCATCACTAAAATCACACAGAGACTCCCCTTTGATTGCAATCTTCCCAAAAGGCAAAAACTATAAAAAAAAATTAACTTAAATATGTGTTCTTACTGCCTCTGTCAAGAAATTGAAGCATACACAAAATAATTAAGTGGCAGATTTTTCCACCTGTGTGGCTCATAACAGATCTTCGGAACTACTGTTCTGAAACCCTCCCTGGTCTTCAGAACTGGTGCTCATCCAGGCGCCACAAAGGACATGTGCTATTATTCAAGGCCTCAGCCCATCTCAAACCCCTGGTTTCCAGGATTCTGAAATGTTTGCCTCTTTACACCTTTCTTTGTTTTGTTTTTATTTTATTTTATTTTTTCAGTGTTCCAAGATTCGTTGTTCATGCACCACACCCAGTGCTCCATGCAATACGTGCCTTCCTCAATACCCACCACCGGGTCACCCAATCCCCCCCCCCCAAAACCCTCAGTTTGTTTCTCAGAGACCACAGTCCCTCATATTTAGTCTCCCCCTCCGATTTCTCCCAATTCACCCTTCCTTTCCTTCTATCTTCTTTATATTTATTACATAAAACTCTCCCTACCTAGACCTTGACCCTCTTGGGCTCCTCTCCTCCTGCCTCACCAAAGCCCAGGACCTCCTCACAAAAGCTCTGAGACCCTCTCTCTGTGGTGACTCTTCATTCTGTTTCCTGCTCTGGGCCTTACTTCAGGATTATAATTCCTTCCTGCATCAGTTTCACATATCTTTTACTATGTGCCCATTCATTCATTCCAAAAATAATTTGGATCACGTGCACGGGTGCTTCCCTAGCTCAGACAATCTTTAAAGATGGTTCCATCTCTAATGCTCTATAGCTCTATGACTCCGGTAGACAGAACTCCTGTTTTATTCCTGACTCTGACAACTGTGACTTGTAGAACTGATTCTAAAAGTTCAACTCTATGAATGGTCAACATTCAGGAAGAATTGCTGCCGAGACTAGGAATCCCACCTCTGCCCCTCAGACCCACAGGCTGATAAGCTCTCTGCAATTCACATTAGAGAAGAACATTTCACACTTCGCCTGTGATTTGTATATCTGACATTTCCAGTGGTGTTCCCTCACCCTCCATCCAAATGGCAGCATTGCCTCTTTCACATTAAATAAATCAGAGGCAAAAGAAGAAAAGAAGGGAATTTTTCAGCAGATGGCTCCGATTTCTCAGCTGTATCATTGCTGATCTAGGAGACTAACATTTTTGCACCACAAGATAAGTATCACATTATATGCAAATGGGACTTCAGAGCACATAAAGCACAATAGATTCTCAGATATAAAGTGAATTGTTTCCTTCCTTCGTTGTTTTGTTGTTGTTCATTGCGATGTATGTTGTTGACAGTAAACATTTGACATATTTTACAAATAAGAATCTGTTCAATCAGTACAGTCACCAAAGCGAGATAGCTCATTTATATATAACTCTGGAGCAAAATGTCAAGGGTTATCATCTAAAGGTACAAGCTGGAGGAAAAAAAAAACAGATTAAGTAAGCCAAGAATTGGGTTCTAATCCACGGCGCAATTGTGAATTTGTATGAGTCTTAACAAGTACCATGGCATCTCTTCCATGGTTGATACACCCGAGAAATGGAGCTGGCAAGCTTTTCCTACACACGAAACCCCAGGGAGAATAAAATAAATTGATGAATGGGAATATGCAAGACATATTATCTTTATTAAAATTTTAAAGTGAATTCAGAGAAAATGGCCCAGTGTGGCTCATACCACCACACCAACTTGCCACTGTTTTAGCTCAGAATTTCTCGACCTTGACACTATTGACATTTCAGACTAGATGATTCTTTGTTGGAGACTTCCCTGTGCATCATGGGATGTTTAACATCGTTCCTGGCCTCCATCCACTAGATGCCAATAGCACACCTGAACCTCTACTACTGCCCCCCCCCCCCCGCCACCGACCATCGTCACAACCCAAAATGGTCACAGACACTTACAAATGTCTCCTGAGAAGCCTCTTTCAAAACCACTTTACCTCGATCTTGCCGATTCTATATTTTTCCCTTAGGTTCTTTGGGTATTGAATCTCGATTCTAAGAATATTGCCAAGGTGACCATCCTCAAGGGGAGAGACTCACAGTGACCAAATTTGTATGGGGGCGGATGGGGGAATGAGATGCCAACTTAATGGTTAAACTGAAAAATACAAATGGCAGCTGGCCCACTGGAATGCTCATGGAGGCTGATCAGTGCACTGTCCCTGTCAAATAGTCTACACAAGAAACTGCATTCTTACATTAGGTTGCTTGGCAAGGAGCAAGGGTTCAGAGCAAGCAGAGTGAGTTTGATCATTTCAGTAGTGATCTTAATGGAGCCAGGAGATTGTCCAGGTTACTTGGCAGAGCAGCAAGCCTCTGCAAGGTGCTGAAGCCACACTGACCCTTTTTTTCCCTTTCGCTTTCCCCATTTCTTACAAATCTGTGAATATCCTTCTCTTCTTCGTACATTTCCTCTACACACACACACGTAAAATGCCATTAATTAAGCAGCAGCTTTCTTGATTACAATTACCTTTATAGTACGAGTTTTCTATAGCTTATTTTAACTCTAATTTTGGAAGACATTCTTCGATCGGAGGATTTTTGTTCTTCCGAAATCTCAACAATGAGCATCATAAAGTACCTGTCTTGTTGCACTCACATTTTTATTTCTCAAGAAAGAATTCTGAAACATGAGGTGGCTGGGTCAGGTGCACTGTGCATGTTTATTAACAGTGCTAGTGAAAGTTGATGGGGATGCTGAGGGTGATGCTAGTAATGATCATGAATTGTAAAAATACACTACCACTGTTTCCAATCAGTTTAAAGAAACCATTAGCTCCTCGTGTTCCAGTTAACACAGCTTCTTACGCTTACCTGAGCAGGGGCTCACTGCGATTGCAGGCACCCCATGTACCTGGCAAAAATCCCGTTCTCCCTCTCCTCACCCATATCAGACACTTACCACCACCGTCTGCCAGGAGACCATCAAGGTGAACTTCAGGGGTGGGCCCTTTACCACACTTACCTAGGTCCCCACAGGGATCCTGGGACCCGTTGTGCCAACCATTATTCCCTGGACTCTGATCTCCAGGAGGGTCTTTGGGCAGTGAGGCAGCACCACCCTGGCCCCTGCATTCCCTCGCCCTCCTTATCTTGCTTTCTCTGCTCTCTTCAGCAACCATCCACACCTGCATACTGTATCTCATGCTCACACGTTTGATTGCCTTTCTGCATTGCAACCATAGCTCCAAGAGAGCTGATATTTTCCCTTTTATTCCCTGCTACCTTCCTGTCCCCTAGAACCATGCCTTGTGTCTTAGATGTTCAATAAATAGAGAAGAATCAATGAATGATGACTGAATGAGAGAATGAATATGATTATGGCAGAAAATGGCTGCTTTGGAAATTTGGAGAAAGGACAGGTGAGAGGAATGTGGAGAACATCGGAGGAGGCCTTGTGAAGATGGCAGGATGGGAACAGGGCAACCGATGGCAGTCCCGCCTCAGAACATTTATTAAACACTTGCCGCCTCTTCATCCAACAACCTCATATTCTCTGCTCCAAGGTGCATTAAAAAGAAAGAAAAAGGAAAGTTCCTCTCATTGTTTTTGCTGACTGCCACCATTCTTTAACCTACCTATTCTCTCCCAAGAAGTACCGGCCTTGCTACTCAGCTCTCAAAACATTGAGATATATCATGACCTGGTAATGGGCTTGAATGGTTTCCTATGACTTATAAATCTTGTTCACCCTGCAATTCACTTGGCTCAGGAATCCAGCAGCCCCCACCAACCCACAGAAAAGCCCCACGTCAATGTGACTGTACAAGACCATGCTTGCCCCACCTCTACCTCACCCCAGTCTTCTTGCCCCACCTCTACCTCACCCCAGTCTTCTTGCCCCACCTCTACTTCACCCCAGTCTTTTCTTCCCAGCACCATTCTTGCTGGGAGAGAGAGCTTACACAAACAACCTCACCATCCATCTAGCTGCCCACAAGCTGCAAGTCAGGGAGCGGGGCTAGAAGTGAACTTCTACATGCAACTCGACCATTCTATTTCATTATTCCTGAAATGATTGATGTCCCTTCAATCCCCTAGACTAGCTTATTCATCTAAACATTGCTCCTCTGGATTACCAAAACTACCACCTCAAACTAATCTAGTTTCCTCTCTGACCAATATGTTACCAAACAAGGCAAAACAGAACATTTGTATACTACCCTTCCATGCTTGAAATCCACAGACTTGCTCAGCTTCTCCTTAAGTGCATCCCCTCACCACCCCCACAGCCCATTTCCCCAGTGCAGGTGTTCACCGCGCTTACCAGGCGATCGAGTATTGAATTATAACAAGTTTCTCAGCCTTGAGGTGGACTCCTTAATCCAACCAAGAAAAACCAAAACAAATGCCCTCTTCTTCATTTAAAGTCCTTCCCTGACTATCTAATGTTTTCAGGAAAAGTCCCCAATCCTTAGCATGATATTTTAAGCCTTTGTGTTACGGCCCTGGCACACTTTCTGGGCTCATCTCCCACCACAACCCCTGTCTAGTGGTCCGTGTGCACCTGCAATCATGGGGTTGCTCCCTGGCTAGGTCACACTCCTGTACCCTCACCCTCGATGCCCCTCTCCCAATGTCCCATCTCGTATTTGTCTCCGTCATTTCTATTCAACCTTCAGGACTTAGGTATTTCTTAACTGAAAGATGCCCACTGTTCCTATGTCCTCAAGTCTGTGCTATGTTTAGTGTTTTCATAGCATGCTGTGAGAGGTGGTATTTCGTAGGGCATAAGCACAGATTTCAATGGAGACCACCGGGATGTGAAAGCTAGCTCTGCCACTTCCTGCAAGTCGTTGGGCAGGTCATCTTACCTCTCTATGCCTCCGATCTCCCATCTGCAAAATGGGAGTAACAGCAGTGCCTGCTTCATAGGATAATTATAAGACTATTAGTTTATATGTATGTGGTGCATAAAGGAAGTGCTAAGTATTTACACTATTATTATCTCTAACATCAAAATAATGCATTATTTTCACTCAGCCTTACACATGTAAACTGAACATATGGTAGGTGTGCTATATAAATGTATTTTAAAGGTATGGTTGAACTTGAGTAGTGAGAAAGCACTCAGTAAAACTCAAGCTTTAGAGACAGCAATATGCATGTCCCATTGGAGATAATGAGGGAGAAGTCAAAGATCTTAATCTTGAAGATGAATCCTCAGCCTGCCCATCAGGAATGAAACGTCCCACCTTACAATCCTTTAGGGAACCAAATGTAAATATTTAAAAAAAAATAGACGTTAAAATCAGGAAACAAAAATATGACTTAGCTATTTAATTTTTTTTCCAAGAATTATGGCCAAATAAAGGACTCAGATATATAAAGTTTGTGCCATTTGTACATTTCAGAAGGTTCTTTGGTGTGGAGAAAGGGAGCAGAGGAGACGCTTTGGGCACCAGAAGGATCACTGTGCCCAGGAGCCCGTGGCCGATCCTTGAATGGCCATCATCTCTTAGATCCGGTTTCCTCATGCGTTAACTTCAGAAATAATTTTTATCCTGAAAATCCCACTGATTCTCTAAGGATAAAATGAGATAATGGATGCAGCAGCACTGTACAAAATTATGGTGATTATGCAAATGTAAGGGTCTATTGGAGAGAAACACTCCATTGAGGTCAAGAGGATTCTTCTTCAACCACATATATGTTGGGTCAAGAAAGTACGTGTCAGGGTTTTGAGTGGATGCAGAAGTGATCCGGGGACATAAATCTTCCCCATTTCTGACTTTTTTTTTTTTTTTTTTTTTTGGTTTTCTTTTTGCTTCTCCCACTGAACCTAAATAAGACAAATAAGACATCGTTGATGGGAAAAGAAATGCTTAACCCTCCACTCCTCTGAATACACAGCTAGACAGTCGGAGCCTGAGAATGACTTCAGCCCCTGGCAAGATCATTCATACTGTTCAGAATCTGCTCTACTTCCTGCAGGGCAGAGGGGGAAAAAAATAGCTCTTTCTGTTTTTCCCTCAAGGTGAGAAATCATAAAATGAAGATAGAGACAGAATAACACAACTGGAAAAACACAGCCAAGAGCTCAGGGATTCTCAGGCTGTCAATCCGGCTTTAAAGATGAAGTGGGAAAAGAATCCTGAATGTCTGGAACATCCTGAGAAGATGGGGGGAGGTGATGGAGGAGAAGATGATAAAGTAGGGTGCGAGAGAGGCCCACAGCTGAGCTAGTGCCCTTTTCTCTTATTCACCAAACATGCACATCTCTGTGAAGGAGCAAAGGATTTTTGGCTATGGAATTAATCACGGCAGGTGGAGCCTGGCAGAAAGTCAGAGCACATTTAGAGATGGTGGTACAATTAAAAGTACAATGGCCATGAAGCCATAAGCAATGGATCCATTTCCATTATTATTTTATGCACTCAACACCCCTTTATCAAGCACCTACTCTGTGCCAGGCATGGTGGCAGGTGCTGGGGATGTCTGAATTAATGTGACTAGGTCCATGATATGAATAAAAATTCAGGATCTCTTGGGAAACCATGATGTGCCCAAGTGTATCATGGGAGGTATAACAGTTTAGGTGAGTCAGAATGACACAGAGGCAGCATACAGGGCGCATCATGTAGCCTGGGGGCAGGAGGGTGGGCAAGGAATAGAAGCAACCTTCCTGGAGAGCTGAGTCTTGAAGAGTCAGTCCTGGTTGGCAATCGCAGTTATTCCTTAGGCCTCTAAATCTTTTCCCTCCAAATACATTCCTCCTCTAGGATCCTAACTTAGAGAATTACACTGCCAGAGCTGAGTTAGAAACCTGAGTGTCAATTCCGAGGCCTTACTCCCCTTCATCTGATACCTGTGGTCACAGGGCAGCACAGAGGTGGGAGTGGGCATGTCGAGGACCGTGTCTGCCTCAGAGACTGGGAGGGCCAGACTGGATCAGGAGAGTGGCTAAACACTACTCAAGGGCTTGACTTTTCTCCCATGCATTCTCATTGGTGACCTTCACCCTTCAGTCAGCCAGACCAGAAATAACTATCGACAAATACGTGAATTATCTTCAAAGCCTCCAAAGATCTCTTAAAAACATTAATAAGCAAGCAAACAACATTCTATAAACATAAGTCTGAGTCAAATAAAAGAGTGGAGGACTCACATTTGCATATGGGGTTGTTGGGTACTATAATGCGTATCTCTCAGCAGCTTCAGTACCTCATAAAATGAGCATTTCTACCCCCCAGGCCTGGGGTTTAAAGGGTTACTGGCTGTTAAGCAAAGAAACTGGACTTGAAATTCAGATATGTCTGACCCGTCGCACCTGGCGAAATGTCCTTTAGGTCTCTGATTGGCACCATTGCCCAAGGGGACATCAAATCATCCACTATTCGAAAAAGCATTTCCAAAGAGTTGATTTTTGCCATACAAAAATCCCAGGGCCCTGATGTGATGTGCCTTTGAAAATCAAGCATGACTGGGACTTCAGAGAGGGGAGCGGGGCATGACGAGTATTTGAAGAGCATGCCGCTGCCTTTGCCCTATGGTCCCTGGCAAGAACCTGTGGAGTTCTATAGTTTAAAATAATGAGGGATTAAAGGAGTCACCTTGTATACCATGATAATAAGACCATCCCAGGTCCGCAGTCTTGTCACAGAGAATGAGTGTCTCCCCACAGTTCTCTTTCCAGATGAATATTGACACCCCCAACAGCTCTAGCTGAGGTTGTTTGAGAACGGAGATATGTCATTTTTTTTTTTAATTCTTCATCTGCCTATCTCTGGGCTCTTAAACAAGCTTCTTCACCTTGCTGGATCTCAGTTTCCTGTATATGAGGCTTGATAAAGCCTCATGCAGAGAGTCGTTGTGAGGATTAGATGAAATGATGTTAATTGTGTGTACTAGCGTCCTGGATCACAAAGGCAGCGCACCCGGACACAGGCTTCAAACCCTACTCCTGCCACCAACTTCCTGCAAAGTTTGTGTCCAGGACCGGACTTCTTTGACCCTCAGTGTCTTTGTGCGAAAGAGGAGATGAAGGGAACACTTCGCAGAATAACTGTGAAGACACGAGACTGTATACAAATAGCCCAGTGCAGTGCATGAAACTCAGAAGTGTGCAGAAAATGGTGGTTGTTTTCATAATCCATTCAGAAGTACTTTGTATGCTGACCAGACCCTCACAGATGCTAGCACTCATTATCTTTACTGTCAAGACACAAGCAAGATTCATTATATCTTAGAAGTATTATACTGCTGGCCAATCACACATTAGGTTTCCAACTCGTAAGTCAAAAAGGAATGGGAGCATCTACGATGCACGTCACCTCTGCTAGCAAAAATATTGAAGACGATTCAAATAAAAAACATGGCAACCCAGAATGGCACTTCTTCATCCTACCTGACTCCAGGGAACAGAACTGTATCATGAGGAACACAGTTAAAACCGTAAAATAGGGGCACCTGGGGGGCTCAGTCATTAAGCATCTGCCTTCGGCTCAGTCATGATCCCAGAGTCCTGGGATCGAGCCCCACATTGGGCTCCCTACTCGGCAGGAAGCCTACTTTCCCTCTCCCACTCCCCCTGTTCATGTTCTTCTCACTGTCTCTCTCTTGCTGTCAAATAAATAAATAAAATCTTAAAAAAAAAAAAGTAAAAGAACTTTACAGCCTAGGTAGCTCTTTCAAATCTGTTTTCTTACTTGCTCCTCACCAGAACACTGGCAAATAGATCATGTGATTTTAATACTACAGAACTAAAGATCAGCCATAACCAAGCCTAGAGAATTATCCTGAAGGTCCACAGAATGGGATCTTTGATGTTCTCATCTGAAGTCCTACGCTCTCCTTACGAGCACACCATACCCCCTAAGGCTGCCAGAGACAGAGAGACAAAGTAACCCACAGCAAAGGGGAAGTAGGGGTTGACAGCTGCTGCCAATGGCAAGTTCTTCATCAGCGTGCAATATCTCTTAGGGGCTGGAGAACCATCAGCAGAGATGGCATTAAAGGATTCAAAGCATCAGGAAAAAAAGAGTTATTCAATACTCATTCATTCAAGACAACCCTATGCTATACGACAGATGCTGGGGATAAAGCGGTGAATAGGGCAAAATCATTTCCTCCGTGGAGTTTTGGTCTTATGAGGGGAGACAGAGGCATTAGTGGATAATTCTAAGGCAATGTGAAAACTCCACAGTAGTGGAGTATAGTGGAGTATAAAAAACCACAGTAGTGAAGAAGGTGGTCTGACCTGAGTCTGAAAGGGTGATTAGGTTGTGATGAGATGACCATGGTCCAAAAAACCTTCCAGGAAGAGAGCCCAGCCGGAGCAAGCCAGGGTGATAAGAAACAGCATGAGCATGAGGGGAACCTCAACAGATTCACAGGGCGGGCAGAGAGTCCAGCAAAGAGGCGGGGCACATGGGCAACATGGGCAGGAGCCCAGAACACTGTATTACATTTCATATTCTTGTTTTCAGTTTCCTTTCAATCCTTAGATTGAATCCTTAGATCCCTTGCTCTCAAGGAGCTCACATTCTTTTTTTTTTTTTTTAATTTTACTTTATTTTTTCAGTGTTCCAAGTTTCATTGTCTATGCACCACACCCGGTCCTCCATGAAATGTGTGCCCACCACCAGGCTCACCTAACCTCCCCTCCAAAACCCTCAGTGTGTTTCTCAGAGTCCACAGTCTCTCATGGTTCGTCTCCCCCTCCGATTTCCCCCAATTCACTTTTCTTTTCATTCTCCTAATGTCTTCCATGTATTTTCTTATGCTCCACAATAAGTGAAACCATATGAGAATTGACTCTCTGTGCTTGACTTATTTCGCTTAGCGTTATCTCCTCCAATTCTGTCCATGTTGATACAAAAGATGGGTATTCATCCTTTCTGATGGAGGCATAATATTCCATTGTGCATATGGACCATGTCTTCTTTATCCATTCATCTGTTGAAGGGCATCTTGGCTCTTTCCACGGTTTGGCGATTATGGCCATTGCTGCTATGAACATTGGGGTACATGTGGCCCTTCTTTTCACTCCATCTGTATCTTTGGGGTAAATACCCAGTAGTGCAATTCCAGGGTCATAGGGTAGCTCTATTTTTAATTTCTTAAGGAATCTCCACACTGTTTTCCAAAGTGGCTGCACCAACTTGCATTCCCACCATTCTTAATGGAGAGATGAGGAGAGAAGTGGGAAAGGACATCAATTTTTCCTTTTGATCTACTCCAGTAAACTGTCTAGTGCACAAAAAATGTGGACTTACTATAACCATAGATAACAATTTTATTCTAGCTCTGGTGTCACACTCATCTTCCCCAGCCTCCCCACATCCCAAGCCCTGCAGATTAACAACAATGGCATCTGTCGTGGTTCTTATTTCCTCCCTTGACATGGCTCAGGTTTATTATCTATGCTGAGCTCTTGGGCATCTCTTCTAATGCATTATTCTAAACAGCTCAGAAATTATAAGACATGTTAAATTAAGGAAAGGCAATTGTTTTCGATTTTGAGTCTCTGAGCTTCAGATTCCTTATTTTAAATGATGATTATTAAACAAAGAAAATGCCCTGAAATAGCAGACATGTACGTATATGCATACAGAGTGTAGGCACTCAAAATAGTGGCAATTATTATAAAGTTTAAATTCCAAAAAATTGGGGAAACTTCCATCTTATCCGTTTGTGGCTTATACAATGAAAATTTGACCAAAAAAAAGCCCTCATTATTATTACTTTGTATTGCTGCAAAACTCAGCCACAGAGTCTGTTCTATCTTGGGAAGAAAAGGTGTTTTGGTTTTACTCATCATTTCCATCTTTTATTTCTCAGAATCAGCCCCCACATTCATAGCTGCCGTCTCCCTTTCTCACCTCGACATTTGAAAAATATCAGGGAATATCCATTCCTTGCTTCACACATGAAGTTGTTTATGGCAACCAGCCCTGCTGTTTCTTGGAACTTGGTTATGATTCAGCCTTCTGAAATTTAACCAGAAGTACTGGAAATACACAGAAGTTATGGTTTGAGGTCTTTTAAAAACACAAGGTTGTTGAAACAGTATTTTGTTTTCTCATAATGACAATGGTCAACCAGATTCTGAGCGATAAGACTTATGTCTTCTTCAGTTCAATATTTCCTATATCCAGCTTGGGTTTGGACTGTTATGTATACAACCTAAATCTCTCAAGAGAAATACTGACATATGATTCATCAGGTATTTAGAGTAATGCACCTGATAGATGAGAAATCTGAATACCAAAGAGGTTACATGATCACTGAAGTGGTAGAGCTGGGAGTTAGCGAGGGAAGTTGAGTCTGGGTAAATTGCATTTGGCTCAGCCGGGACTAGTGGGGAGCTTACCTGATGTTTCAGGATGGAGAATGAGCTAGCGGTGAAGACAAAGCTGTGAAGTAGGTGGAACAGAATGGGGAGCATAGAACAAGTATAGCAAGGGAGGAAAAGGATTCCATCATTTGGCCAGTCCATAAACAAGAACTGAACACCTACCATATGCCAGGCAGCTCTGGAGGCACCAGGAATTCAGTGTTGAACAAAACAGAAAAGGCCTCTGTCCTCACCAGGCTCACACCCTCTTTGTTTTCATGAACCCATGATGAACATGCGTCGGTGTGATTTCTAAAGAAGAAAAGAAAAACCTTTTTGCCTAAAGATGTACTTTTCATCTTCATCTGGGGGGCTCCTGGACAATAGTAGAGAATGGATCCATGTGCCCATTTGTTATTTCTTGGGGTTTCTAACTTCTTGGGTGAGTTTAACCAGCCAAAATAAATAGAAATTATATAGAAAAAAAACTCATGTTGTCAATCTATTGGGTAGAAATCCATCTGGATTTCTTCCTTTTCCCTAAAATGAGGTCCAAAATATTTAAAGAGAAGACAGCTAGTCAAGTTGCAGAAAGGAAAATGATGTGATTGTATATCCAATTTCTCATTCATTATGAATCAAAATCACCATGAACATCCAACAGCTACGTTCTTTCTTCATATGGAGGAGGCATTAAGAAATCCCAAGAGTTGTGATTTAGACTGTGAATGTGCACCACGTGGCCCCACTGCCCACTGTGGCTCCTGCCCTCTGATGTGCACCAGCCCTCACTCTCACCCCATCTTCTGTGTTTTGCTCATGTCTGGTGATGCCCAGGGTCAGATTTCAGCCTCCTTACAACAGGAGATTTAAGAGATGGAACGCCTCACACAGAATCCAATTAATATTGAATGAATGAATAAAGGGAAAAAAATGAATTAACAGGTAAAGGGTCTCGAAAATATCAGCAGCCAACAGATTTTTTTCAATAGACATTCTAAAAAATTTAAAGAGTGTGAAGAAAAGACAGGTGCTATTAAAGACATTCTGTGTCTAAAACGAATTACGCAAAACGGTATTGATTTATTGGGATCTCTACAACCTAATCTTGCGTAGATGGTGCAGTGGGCACTTGATGCTATAAGTAACACCAGAAATTTTGAGTTTTATAAGTAATCTTTGAATTCTCCAAGAGTCATTAAAAGTGGGTCCAAGAGTCATTCAATTTAGGGGTTAGCTGAGCATCACACTTTCCCTTCATCACCCATGCTCATTCTCTGGTGAGGACTCTCTCTGAAGAAAGTGGAAGCAAAAACCCCTAGCTTATAAATCACCTGAAAAACAAAGGCTGTGGCCTGAGCAAAGGAAACAGGATTTACCTTTCATCTGCCAATTCCCCTCACTTATGCTTACACCCTCTTTGTTGTCATAGGTCCATTATGAAAGTGCTTGAGAATAACTTCTAAAGAAGACAAGAAAAATCCCAGCTGCTGAATGAACATGCATTCTGATGCGTGACCAGAGTGTTCAGGTGGTTCTCCGAGCCACCGAAAGCTCAGAGACACCAGGAGTTGAAGAATCTGTTCCCAGGATGCAGTGTGGCTTGATCCAACACATCCATTTATAAATAACCGTATTGACCTCCCTTGGAATGGAGAAGCATTGGCAGTTTGTCATTTTGGATTACAGATCCCTTCAAAAAACTGATAAAAAGTACAAATCCTTTCGCTCCCTGGGAAAATACACACACAATCAAGAAAAGAAGGAAGGAAGGAAGGAAGGAAGGAAGGAAGGAAGGAAGGAAGGAAGGAAGGA
>CM052900.1:1028074-1067203 GCA_028534135.1 Potos flavus | reverse complement strand
AAAGAAAGAAAGAAAGAAAGAAAGAAAGAAAGAAAGAAAGAAAGAAAGAAAGAAAGAAAGGAAGGAAGGAAGGAAGGAAGGAAGAGAGGGAGGGAGGGAGGGAAGGAAGGAACAAGAGAAGGAAGGAAGGAGGGAAGGAAGGAAAGAAAGAAGGGAAGGAAGGAAGGGAGGGAAGGAAGGAGGAAGGGAGGGAGGAAGAGAAAGAGACAAGAAGGAAGGAAGGAAGGAAGGAAGGAAGGAAAGAAGGAAAGAAGGAAGGAAGGAAGGAAGAGAGGGAGGGAGGGAAGGAGGGAGGAGGGGAGAGCTTTATTGTGGTTAATAAAGTTAATTTGTTTTCTAGGACCTACAAAATGGAGCTGCCCCAGTGGGGTGGCCCACATCAAATACCTAAACCTAAGTCAGTCTACACTTACAGGAAATACTTATCAAGGAAAAATAACATAAACCCATCACAATCCTCCAATTCAGCCTTGGTGAGCTTGTCTTACCCTACAGATAGCAGCTGCTCTCTGTAAGGAAATAGGAAATCCTGACCTCCTAGCCAATCATGCTCTACTTTCCAAGATGTCTCGTCCAAAATCTGTCAAATTCACTCTTGCCCTAAATCTCTTGGGAACGGTGCTCCCCTGTTCTTAGGCACCATGCTCCCCCAATCCACAGATTGTTTTCCCTTGAACAGAGGACATCAAGCTCATTACTAAATTGTTTTAGTTTTGTCGTTTGACAAGGTATAGCCTGTATACAAAAACTGCCAATTGGATGAGTTTGGACGTATGTGGGCACCCGAGAAACCATCGCCACAATCAAGGTAATAGAATCTCATTACTTTCCAAAGTTTCCTTGTGTCCCTTTGTTCTTTATTTTTGTGCTAAGAACTTTGAATAGACTTTATTAAGTTTTGTAGATCCATTAAAGTCCATGTATGTCAAAGTACAATATACAGTGAGGAAAGAATTATATATATATACATTTTTTTCTATATATATATTTAGAAGATTAGATAGATCTTGAGCAAATCTGCATAAGTGACAAAATGTGTGGACATGGGCATGTGGAGATACTTGGGAAACTGTGTGGAATCTGAACCCGAGCTCTGCTACCATTCAAAGTACTGCCTTAACTAAGACACTTAATTAAGTGTCAGAGCTGGGACACTCTGAGCCACATTTGGTGCAAAAGGAGCATTAATGCCATTCTCAGTGCAAAGATAATGCCTATAAAAAACCCAGCGGAGGGCTGCCAGAGAGTGCATTTGTTCAATGGAAATTAAAATTGAACGATTATTTACTGAATGAATGTATTCTCTTTGTCTAGCTATGTGGTAGTCACAAGGAGAGGCATGCTCCAAATGCCTGGTACGTGGTGGGCACTGAAAGTGTTTTGGCCTCATCTCACCAAACTTACGTGTCATTGCCCTTGCTGACAAAAAGCTAGGAAAACTAGAATCAAAGTATGGGAATGCTTGGAAAGACTATAGACATTGCCCAGAGGTGAAAATAATCATAAAATTCTACAACTGAGTGTCAGGCCCTGTCTTCGGCGAACAGGAAGTCCAGAATGGCAAAGCACCTGCCTCCATCGGGACTGGAATGTCAGCATCAGAGCCCGGTGAGAACCCAGGTGTCCAGGCCCTTGAATTCTCCCAAATAGGGCACCTTGCAAAGAAACGAAGACGTTAACTAATCTCTGTTGATGAGAGGAAAACAGAGGTTTCAGGAAACACACCTGCAGCGTTGGACAAGGAGAGATTTTGCAAGATGCTGTTAC
The DNA here is from genome assembly GCA_028534135.1 of Potos flavus. Taxonomy (NCBI): domain Eukaryota; kingdom Metazoa; phylum Chordata; class Mammalia; order Carnivora; family Procyonidae; genus Potos; species Potos flavus. The sequence goes on along the minus strand of CM052900.1, from coordinate 1,065,436 downwards.
AAGAGAGACTGGGAGACCAGACCTACCTCCTCTGCCCGGGTCTTCGCCCTCTCCTCAGAGACAGTGATTAAAGAGAATGAATGAACAATGGAAGAGGGTCGCTCTCTGTGGGGTCCAGAAGATTGACTCTTCCCAGCTTTGTCGTGAAGCATTACTTGTGCTAAGCCCGGCAGCCTTTTGAGAACTGCTCCACGATCACTGGTTAAAGAGAGCATGGTAATGCTCTCAACCACCCACAAGTCCGTAGTGAAGAGTAACTGAGGGTCCCAGGTGAAATGTGTCTTGTACTGGGACCAGCAGCCATGGGACCTCCAAAGGTCCGTCTCCGTACTCCCCACGTTCTGCAGTTCATGGCGGGGTATTCTCTAGTCCACGCTCCCGTGTGGGGCACATGCTGAATGCTCTCTGTGTCCTCAGTCCCCCAGAGTCAGAGAATGGACCTCATCCATCAGGTGGGTTCTCCAGTCTTACAGGAAGCTTCTGTCTGCAGAAACATGCTGCGGGGCTGAATTTCTTCAGAACACCAGCTGGTTACCTGAGAGCACTGGTCTGAGCACAGGGAGGATAATTTATGGGAAGGAAACAGATGTGAAGAGAGAGAGAGTTTTCAGGTCTTTCTCAGAATCTGAGGCATAAATGTCTTCTTGTGTATTCTAAGGAAATGAATGGGATTCAGCCAGCTGTGAACTAAAGGTATTACTCCTTGTGCAAATGAAAGTGGAATTAGACCATGATGTCCACAGATAGAAGGTACACAGACATTAAATCACTATGAACTCTGTGCAATAAACTTCAGGTCTTTGATATTCTTTAATTATGTTAATTTTCATGCTGCATCACTAAATCCCATAGTGCTACATGATAGGTTTTTGTCCTTTTTCAAAGCTTTGAAAACTTAAGAGTACTCTTAATTAGGGTGATACAATTCTGTGCTTGTTCTGAAAAACTTTTAAATGTTGTATTGTATTTATTGTTTATACTTTGAAGATTACTTTCACTTACTTCTTTGGGCTGTTTGCCCAACCTACAAGAGGGAACAAATCACTTGGGTAATTCTGCCAACTCTAGCATCTAGGAAGGCAAGCGGGAGCACAGAAGGAGCATGGGATGGGGAGGTAGAGTAGCTGTCTTATCTTCAAGTTCAGACTTCACTTTTACTAATTCCTCAGTGAGAAGAACCCTGTCTTATTGATCCTTTTTGTGTCCAGCAACATTCAATTAATATCTCATGAAAACATCAATGGCTGAATGAATAAATCAATGAGCCCCTTTCCATGCATGCATGCCATTAATCTGTTAAATGGTGACGATAATACTTTCCCTAACTCACGGGGTGGTTATAAGCAGTAAATGATTATTCATTTGGGTGGGGGAAAGCTGGAAACAGAAAGGGTAACTCGCATGCGCCAAGCATCTTATCCTGCACCTGACCTTAAGCTCATCATTGACATGCACTGTCTAACAGAATTGCCACGATAAAATTATGATGACATCATTTCTCTTGTCATGCTATAGATGAGGAAAGTAGAGCCCAAAGACATTATATCACTTGCCCCAAGTCACATACCAATGATGAAACCAGAATCTGCAACCACATCTCTTTCCCTCACCCAAGTTTGAAAGAAGGCAGGTTGCTGGTGCTGGAATATGTTAACAGCTAGTTAATAAGGGAAGAAATGCTGCTGTAGACGCCTCTCAGATTGTCAGCTCTGCTCCACTCCCATACCCTGTGATCAGCATTCCTCTCAGCAGCAAGTAATGCTGCTTCTCACTTAAACCAAATAGTCTCGTTAGAGCTTCCTTTGATGGTCCTTCAAGAGTCCCCACACCCACGGCTCAAGTGACTGGCCCAGGAAACCATTAGGGGAGGGAAAATAGGGGATGCGGAGTAAGAGGCACATATAAATCAAAGCAGGTCACTGAAAGTCCTTCCAGAAGCTTTTACATGGAGCTGAGACAGTACATTCAATCTCCTCCTAGGGGTAGAACCGTGAGCTGTGCGTTGCAGGAATCCTGTTTCCAACTGTGGACGAAGCCCCATGCGAGAACCCACACAAGTACCTCTGAATAAGTCACTAAGACTTCTTTACCATCTTATTTCAGACAAACAGGTGGAGTTGAGTTCCTGACATTTGGAATGATCTATTTTACCTATGTTTCCTAAGTCCATTTAGGATGAATAAAGGCCAGGGTGAAAAGGCTTGACCATGCCACAGCAGGGAAGGCACTGCTCAAAGCAGGAGAGTGCAGCCGCTAGCACATACTGACAACCATGGGCCAGATAACTTCTCCGCCATCATTTCAAGTTTATAATCATTCAACAGGGAATATTTGCGGGGTTCCCTAAACTGGGACAAGGAGGCAGTGCTACTATCGGTAGAAGGCAATGCCATGGATGGGTTCCAGGGCACCTGGGCTCTTAGCCATAAGAGTGAGTCATTTCGTTATGTCCCTTCCACAACATTCTCCTTTGCCTTCTTTCTATCAGTTGATTGATTACTCTTAATAATGCATTGGTCCAGTCTCCAAAAGAGTGATGAGAAGGGAGTCATTTTCCTTGAAGAGTTCTGTCTGGTGGGAATGATATTTAAACAATGATCTATAGCAGTATGTGACCAAATTAAGAAGCCTACACTCTGCGACCCAGAGATCTTGTTCTGGGAATCCATTCTACAGACCCCTTGAGTATTTCCTGGGAGAGGTGAGTATCCAATACAAGCCCTCTTCACCAACTCAATAGAAACCTGTAATTGATCAACAGTTAATAAAAAAGGAAAGGGAGGAAGAAAGGGAGGAAGGGAGGAAAGAAGAGGTAAATCATATATTTTTATTTTATTTCAACATGAAAAATAGAAATGCGAGTTTGTCAATTTCTTACAAAGTGTCAAGGCCTTTTCTCTGACAATGACTTTGCTGATTGCCCTCAAAGTCCTTCTCCCATATACACGGAGCACATAATGAACCATCTTAATTGACACAACCACTTTCACTGAAGGCGAAGTAGGAACTGAAGACACTGGGGAATTAACTTTAAGGTGGAATCCTTTTTAGATTTTGATCATTTTCCCCCAATATTTTATAACCACATCTAATCCAATAAAATCGGGTGTGTGTGTGTGTGTGTGTGTGATTTATTTAATCAAATCTTTCCAAAGCATTCAACTAATTTTTCATGAGAGCATTACAACTCTCAATTTTCATACTCATTTTCCAGTCCCGTACATCATAATTAAATAGTGTCATAGGCTTTTGGTCAAACAGAATGGATCCTTGGTAAGTTTATGTATCGGGGGTTAGAATGGGACACTAACCAGCAATTACCTGACTTACGTTTTGAGTGTGAGAAATTCTGAGTACGAACATTTTGAAAGGAAGAGGTTATGAACCTGTTTCATGATTCTTAAACCCATGTAGTCATTTGGAAAATATAAAATGGCATGTGAAAGTGGAGGGGATTTGGTCAGGAAATCAGGGCCTGCATTCATTTCCTAGGCCTGCTGCAATGAGGTAACACAGATGGGGCGGGGGGGCGAGTTTAACCAGCAGAATGTTCTATACCATCTCGCAGCCCTGGAGCCTGGAAGTCCAGAATCAGGCATCAGCAGGGCTGGTTCCTTTTGGGGGCTATGAGAGGAGATCTGCTCCAGGCTACTTCCCGGGGCTCACAGATGGCTGTCTGCATGTTCACCTGCTCCCTGTGTGTCTGTCTCTAAATCCTCCCTTTCTAGAAGGACATCAGCCACACCAGATCAGTGTCCACTATGATGACTTCATTTCAACTTGATCACCTCTGTGAAGACCTGTCTTCAAACACATTTACATTGTGAGGGACCAGGGGCTAAGACTTTAACATACAAACTTTGGAAGACACCATTCAATCCATGATGGGGTCAGTCTCCGTAGTGGTGATTGACCTTGTCCCTTCCCCCGGAATAGCGCTGTCTCCTGACCCTATTTCTTGACAAGAGAAAGACCCACGCCTGTAGGAGCCCGCTCAGAATCTTCGGAGCATGACCGCTGCACTTGGAAAGCAGAGATGAGCAATACTTGCCTCCTTCCTGGGAAACCTAAAGCTGAGTGTGGACAGGGTTTCACCCCTGCCTGATGAATCTAGAGGCCAAGTGTGGGTGGCTGCACTGGGTGGGCGTGAACGCTAGGATTTGAAGGGCAAGGAACTGCAGGCCCAATCGAGTTAGTGGTTTTAGCCATGTCACTCTAATCACTGAATTACAACTGTGTCAATGGTTTAAAATATCTGTAAAACGACAACATAGGATGTCGCAGAAAAGCCATGGGTCCCTCCCAAGTTTTCATGGAGGACAGGGGAAAAGTATCTCCAATTAAGAAAGTTGAAAGGGATCACAGAACAAAGGTGCCTCTCGTCTGGCCAGGAGCCATGCCTCCCAACGCCCACAGCAGCGTAGGAGGACGCGTGCTCGGGCCCTGAAGTCATGGACGCCGCCGCCACGCTGGGACCAAGCCTCACTGCGAGCAGAGGCTCAGTAGAGCGGCCCTGTGAAGATAGAGTCTAACTGGGCGGAGTCGGGGTGTTCTGAGTGGCACCGGAGAGAAGATCCCAGGACAACAACCAGCCGAAGACCGATTAACCTTCGGAAATTCTTTCACTCCTTTGAGCCTGACTTTCGACAAGTCCAAAGTGGGAAACACTTGCTTCCCCAACATCAAATGTGAAATTACTTTAGAGCCTTCCAAGGGTGCCACAAAGGTCAGATGCTGGGAGAGCTGGGGTAGCAAGGGCCCAGGACTAAGCCAGGGCTGACTGGGACCACCAGAGCGGCCATCTTTGTGCCCAGACGTGGGCCCTCCTGGAGCTGCTTCTTGAGGCCCTGTTTTCAGCTTCCAAGGCCCTGTTTTCTGCAGGACAAATGCAAGCTCCTCGACCTGAGAAACCCCACAGGACATGACCTAGTCTAGCCTTAGCTCATGGCTAATCCCTTCTCTGCTTCTATTTCAGGCTTCAGAAGCACCAGCACCAATGGTCGTGTAAGCATTCTGTTCGGTCCATTGGGAGTTCATCCACGCTATCCCCCCTGCCTGGAATAGTTTTACCTCCAACATAACTTCCCCTGTCACAGTGCAAAGGACAGGGGAGGGTCCCATGAGGCAACAAGAGAATTAATGACAAAGGTCATTAGCCCCCTGATGGGAACCCCTCCTTTGCCTGGGGAGGGGCCCATTTATGTGGGATTTCTGAGCAGAGTTAGGATCTCCCATCACAGATGAGACTTTATAGCCTTCAAGGCACAAGTGACATTTGTGAAGTCACATCAGTAAGCGAGACAGGAAGAACACCCAGACATCTGGCTCCAAATTCCGTCCCTTCAGCAATTTCACACAACCTTAGACATAGGGGTTGAGGTGGGGACAAATATCTAAGTGCTCACTGAGCACATATATATTGAACATTTATTTTGAAATAAGGAGTTAGGCTCAGCTCCAAGGATACGGAGGTGAACAAAACGGACATCGTCTTTACTTCCAAGGACAGGCAGGCAGTCCCGTGGGAGACGGTCTTACAAAAACGGCAAGAGAGGCCCTTATGGGAGAGGACACACCAGTGACAGCTGAATCTTTAAAACATAACTACATGAGGCAAGCCGTGCCCCCATAATCACATACTCAGGGAATCATACTCAAGAAGATTCTGGAGTTCAAGGAAAGGGTATCTCTAAATGTCAAAAAAGATTTTCTGTACAAGAGAACTTTGGGGGCTCCTCCTAAAAAGTAACAAAATTGCCCAAGTATTAATTATTAGTAAGTAGCAGATCCAAGGTTTGGACGCAGGCAAATCCAGCCCCAAGTCCCTGCTCTGCCCAGATGATCCCCAGGCCACCTTCCTGCTCTCATTTGAACCTACTCCTGCCAGGGACTTTTGGAAAACTTACATCCTCTTTTTTGCAAGACTTGCCAGTGTATGGTACCTGGATACTGAAGAACGGTTGCCTCACTGACTGATGTCACATATTCCCATCTTCACTCAGCATCACTGACTCCGACCCCACCAGAGTTCTGTTTGAAATGTCTCCACCAAGATGCCCATCTGCTACAAGAGCCATCCCATTGTTTCATAGCTCTGGTAAATAAATATTATAGAGCTATTATTTGTTTATATTTGAATAGCGCACATTACGGTGTGGAAAGAAAAATGAGAATATTCTTAGGAGCTATGTTGTCTCACCCAGTTCAACTATTAAACGGACATCAGACATGGCATTTACTCCACTGGACTTGAGTGCATGAGAAGAGGCATTCAACACTACCCCATTCACTACATCAGCCCTACGATTAATTTCCACTTTTACCTCCCGTGGTCTGGGATGGTCCTCGCTCGTTTATTCTATGCTATTTATTTTATTCTCTAGAGCAAGGAGTAAAACAGGCATTCAACAAATGTTTGCTGAACAAGTAGACAAATAAACTAAAATAGAAATACTATTCTTGGAAAAGTTAAAGAATTTTCCCTACACAAGACATCTTCCTAAATTTTAAATTACTTTTATTACAAAAACATTACCAAAAAAGTCAAAAATTTAAAAATCCACTATTTCATGACTGTAATAAAACCACAGTTATGAGCAATACAGACTACTTCTCTTATTTTTCTCATGCATATACAAGCAACAGTATCTGTTTTTGATCGGTCAAATCAAATCAAAAGAAAGGATGGTAGTGATTTTGCACTGTGGGTTAGATACGATGCAAAATGCTGTGGGTATGAGAAGTAAATCTCTCACAACAGTGAGTTAAAATGACTGTTAGATGATTTTATGCCAGAGGAAGGCCAAAAAGATGATTCAATGTGATGAGTGTCTTAATGGAGGTGTATGCACATAGTTCTCTTTGAACTCACTGCATACTTGTTCTTTGGCTTCTAGAAAATAATAATCTTTGAGCTAGGTTTCCGGGAACGGCTTGCAAAGAATCAGAGAACGGGCTCACAGACCACAGGGCACACCCCCCGGAGAAGGGCATGAAGGTCTGGGCGTGCGCGGTGGCTTCAGGCAGCGCCGAGCCGTCATGGAGGCTGGAAGAAGAGACGAGGGGTCTGGGGAGCATGACCACAGTGGGAGACACCGCGTATCAGCCCCTTTGCCCAACACCATCTGGAAAGGTCTGCTCTCTATCATTCCCCCGTGGACTATACAGGATCTCAGTGAGGACTCAGGACTAGAAAACATCTCTTCAGGCTGCCTGGAAACCACCTAACTCACTGGCCTTCTGGCAAGCATGTTCTCTTTCAGCGGGACGTCCCCCAAAATGCCACAAGAAGCTGCTGAGCCTGGCAGCGGGTCCCCGTTTGCAGTACTAACACCCCCTGAGCATGACCCCCATCTTGTCCTGTTGTCCTTGTCCTTTTTCTGCCCCCAACACCGCCTTCGCTTGCACGTGCCAGCTGTAAAGAACCACCTTCAGCTGAAGGGCCCAGTGTCTTTGCACATCCCACCACGAATGGGATATGGGGAAAAGGGCAACTCAAAGCCAGCCGTCTCTGCCGCATATCACCCTAGTTTGAAAGGAACACAGGGACCCGAGGCACAAAATGAGACACTGTTGTTCTCTCTCCTCTCCCAACCATCCCCCCACTGCGATCTTACATCCGTTTCCTTGGAAATGAAAGATTTTTGCAAATGCTAGATAACAATGTGTCATTCTGAGCATTTCACCATGTACATGTACAATCATCTTATTTATCGTCATTATCTGCCACTAACCCACTTTTCTCCCCTTTTATCCTCACTATTTTGCTTAATTTGAAGTGTGTGGCATGAGAGGGGATATTGGGTGGGAGAAATGACCAGTTCCAGCATGACATATGTTTTGAAAAAAGTGACCAGGCAATCATGAAAAAGTCCCATACCGAATAATTGATCCATCCATCTTGGGCTCCGCGGGGGAAATGAGCCTCCTCCTGTCCATGCTGGTGGGCTGTCCCCGCTCTGAAACACACAGCCTCTTATGTTCGTCTGAAATTTTGCTTTCGACAGAAGTCTCCTCATCTACCTTCTGTTCCATAGAACTACGAGTGCTCGAGCACAGAAACCCAGTCTTATTCGCCTGGATATGCCCCCCCATCCAACAGAGGTAGGCACACAGTCAAATAACAGCTACATTCACCCAGACCCACGGATGTGAGCTACTCTGGGGGCTTCCAGTGGACTGTTTAAGAGATCCCCCCACGCCTCCCTCCAAAGTGGGTGATGCTAGGATCCCCACATTACAGATGGGGAATACGGGCCACTCAGAAGGACCAGGGCCAAATGGGAGAACCGGCAGCCCTGGAGACCACTCTCTTCACCACCAATTTCCACTGGGCTCAAGAAACATGTACTCAATGGAACAAAAGCACGCGCATAATTTTAGCCTAAGGGAAAAATATTTCGCTGCTGGCAGTGTGGCTGGAGGGACTTGCATTTGAAGGGTGATTATGCAGAGAAGAGATAAGTCTTGTTCTGATAAACTTTAGAGAAATAAAACAGCCAATTCATTCTTGGGATGCATCTTTTGGCTCACACTAAAGAAAACCTTCTGAAAGTCAGAACGGTCTGTTAAAGCAAGGAATCAACTAAGGAGTGAATTTCATGCTACTGGGGACTCGCCGCGTCCTGGAGGAAAGCTTTGTCAGGAACCCTGCCGAAGGCATCGGTGCCTGGGACAGAGGTTGAATAGAGGACCCATAAGCCCTCATGCAAATCGTCCCCGCATTCCCAGAGCCCGCAGTCCCCTGATGACGACCGCTCACAGGCTTCCCCGGATTAGCCAGCTCCAGTTCTCCAGGTGCAACAAATCTCCCTTCCTCAGGGTCCCGAGAATGTGCGTGTATCCCTGTTGTGAGTTTACCGTTATGGGCTGGTCTCCAGGGAGCTGTGAGCACCTGGGGCACATGGAACATCCCGAAGACACCCAGCACCGGGCCAACAGTCAGGAATAAATAGGTTCTTAGTGACCGTTTGCTGAGCGAATGTTGTTGATGGGTGCGGGAGCCTGGCAATGAGGAAACAGAGCGCCCCCCATGGGCTGATACATTCTCCTGCAGCCTGCCCGCATCCGGGGTCCAGTGCTTTCCTAATTCTGCTGTCTTGTAGTCCCTAGGAAACCATTTATCAATGTATTTGTCAGAGATCAGTGAAGAGAAACTTGTGAGAACAGCAGCCATGGCTAACGCTGATTAATGGAAGTTGATCAGTGGAATTAATGGAATTAATGGAATTAATTAATTAAGGGAAGCTCTCATTAATGGAAGGCTCTGGATATTTACAGGCATCGTCTTACTCTATCCTTGAACAACTAAATGAGGTGGATTTTATTGTTTATTATCCCCATTTCACAGACAAAGAAACTGAGGCTAGGTGACTGCCCCAAGGTCACAGTAAATAGAGAAGTCAGAAACCGAACCAGGCGTTCAGGCCCCATAGTCTGTAGTCCTACCCACCGGCCTGTGGCAGGAACTATCGTGGTTCATTAATCAGCTGCTCTGCAGGAATTGTGTGACGTTCCTTATATACTCTGACATCAATCCCCACACCAAGTATATAAAGTAAATACCACACATCCAATTTAAGTCATTTGCCCAATGACACAACAATTAAAGACCACAGCCAGGACTCAAACTTACTTTTGCCTGATTCTCAAGCCATCACCCTAATGCAGTTAAAGAGTTTGGGATGTGGTGAAAATCAGGGACATTTGTTCCACTCTTTGCCAATACTTCTGCTTATCTGCTCCTGCCCACCCTTCCAAACCCAAGCGAAGGGACGCCTGGGTGGCTCAGTCATTAAGTATCTGCCTTCGGCTCAGGTCATGTTCCCGGAGTCCTGGAATCAAGCCCCGCATCGGGCTCCCTGCTCAGTGGAGAGTCTGCCTCTCCCTCTGCCTGTCACTCCCCCTGCTGTGCTCTCTGTCTCTCTGTCTCTCTCTCTCTGTCTCTGTCTCTCTCTGGCAAATAAAGAAATAAAACTTAAAAAAAAAAAAAAAAGAAACAAATGAAGTATGACCACCATTTAGTTTCTTCCCCGACCTCCTTCCTTCTCTCTCAAAGAATATTTTTAGCATTTTGGTATATTTGCCTCTAGAAGACATATATATATATATATATATATATATATATACACACATATATATACACATATATTTATACACACACACACATTTCTGTAAAACCAGCATCATATTCTACCCACTGCTTCATAATATTCCTTTTATCACTTAACAACATAAAGTGAAAAGTTTCTGATGTCATCACTTACATTACGTCATGATTTTTCATTGCTAACGATACGTCATCTTCATCTATACAGCAATTCAGTAATAAACCCCTACTTTTGGGTATATAATGTCTTCCAGTTTTTATTGTAAAAATCACTGGAATAAAGTTCTTTGTAAATAAATAGCTGGGCATATTCCTGTGTACGTGTGTGTGTGTGTACATGTGTGTGAGCACACATACTTACCAGTACTTAGAGGGACGGCCAGGGTCAAAGTGAATTTGAATCCTAGGACATTTGAATCCTAGGCTCCATGTTACCAAAGTACTCTTTGAAGTCTGCCCATCTCTAGTCCCACCAGCAGCGTATGAGATGGATCAGAGCCAGACTCTCAGCAACGGAGTTTTACAACTTGTAAACCCTTTTTGTCAGATGGACAGCAGACTTCTTCCTTTCTTCTTCCCTAGTGTGTGTTTCCACTTCTTTCAGGAACTTCTCCCATGCATTAAAGCTAGCTGAATTCGGTGCCCCCACTGCTAGCTTATGAGTCTCCGAAGAGCAGAAATTACATAACTCATTTAAGTAACCTAGCACCTAGCACCCTGCCTATTCCATGGGAGATGCTCAGAACTATGTGCTGAATAAAGCCAAACTTTGCCAGTAGTCAAAGAGAGTCACCAGCAAACACTCTCTGGAGAATTCGGCCCCTGTTCATTACCAAGGTAGGATACATGTGTTTGCAATGATGTGATGCTGGGATCCCCAATTCCACTGCTCCAAGCTCCAGACTTCGAGCCAAATTCTTCCTGGAGAACATACTCTGAGTGCCTCCTTATTCAGCTTACTCAACATCCACAGCCTGCTTCTTCGTGTATGATACACAAATCTCCTCCCGGAAATCCACAAAATGTACAGACAAGTTACCCTCAGTGTCTCAGCTCCAAAAACCAGTGATTCGTACCTCTGCATTTGGAAGGGAGCCACCCTCTCAATGCGGATATGCGCTAAGGTTCATTTCCAACATCGCTGAGCCCCCCTTGAACAATCACTGCTCAGATACTCTGCATTCGTTCTGAGCAACTTACCCCAAGGGACATACAGACCTACCTCATCCCGATCACCTCAACTCTTCAAATTTATCTCAAAATATTCCATAACATGGACACTTTGCAATGTGTTTCCAGCTCTTGCCAGAACTATTAATTCATTAATTAGTCCATTTATTATAAAAATAGCTAACGTTTATGGAATATTTACCATCTGCCAGCCATTGTGCTAAATGCCTTACATATGGTAAATTATTTAGTCCTCACAAGAGTGCTGTATGGTAGACAGTATTGTCATCTTCAGTCTATGGTGACAAAACTGTCACAAACCAAGTTAAGGATCTTTCTTGAAGCTGTGGTGTTAGGAGGTAGAAGCATGAGGAGGCAGGTACGTCTGATTCCAGTGCCCATGCTCTGAAACACTGTAATGGTCAACATATAGTTCATGGGATCTACAGTGCTCAGCCCTCCCTGCTGGGCATCATCGGTGAACCTTGTCCTTCCTACCCAAGATGTTTTATGTGAGATATTATAGATAAGGGACCTTGTATGAGGACTCACTGTGTTCTCATCACAGTAGCCATATTCAGGAGAAATTTATTTCAAAATGTGTTTTTGTTTGTGCATGTGTGTTGTTTAAAAGAAACAACAACCCAGCAATTGCACTACTAGGTATTTACCCCAAAGATACAAATGTTTATCGCAGCAATGTGCACAATAGTCGAACTGTGGAAAGAGCCCAGGTGTCTATCTACAGACAAATGGATAAAGAAGATGTGGTTCATATGTATATAATGGAATATTGCTCAGCCATCAGAAAGGATGAATACTGACCATTTACATCGATGTGGATGGAACTGGAGGGTATTATCCTATGCAAAATAAGTCAACCGGAGAAAGACAACTATCATACGGTTTCACTCATATGTGGAATATAAGAAACAGCACAGAGAAACATAGAGAAAAGGAGGGAAAATTGAGTGGAAAGAAATCAGAGAGGGAGACAAACCATGAGAGACTCTTAACTCTAGGAAACAAACTGAGCATTGCTGGAGGGGAGGGGAGTGGGGGGACGGGGTAACGGGGTGATGGGCATGAAGGAGGGCACTTGATGTGATGAGCACTGGGTGTTAAACACAACTGATAAACTCCACATCTGAAACTAAGGATGTACTATATGTTGTGTAATTGAACTTAAATTTAAAAAAAAGAAACTGAAAAAAGTCTGAGTTCTCTATGGGTCAGATATTAATCTCATTCACCCCATCTCACTGTCCTAGGCCCTCATTATTCCTAAATATCTGATTATTTAAAGCCTCTTAATGGTTCTCATTTCCTATACTCTTGATTCTGTCCCTCAAAATATTATCGGAGTGGTTTTTCGCAAACATATACACCACAATACCACCTTCCAACGCAAATTTAATGATTCTCCTTCCCTTCAGGACAAGCGCCCCTTGAAGGGACATGTTTGGGATCTGGCTAGACCTCCCTTCAGTCACGCAGACTTTTCCATGTTCCCATTAGAAGTCACTTTACTGGATTGTCCCCTTCTCCTGCAGGTCACCATATCCTGTTCTTGACTTAGTTCACTCCTCCCCAGCCTTTCAAGCTTAACAAGTTGTTAACCTTAATCTGAAGGGGGTGCCCTACTGTTCTGGGTTCAGTGAAACACCCTCCTTTTGTGCTTCGTCCTCCACACTTCTATGATGCTGAAATTTTGCCATATTACATATAATGCTCCATCAAAGCTGCTATAGACTGAGTATCTGTGCCCCCCTCCCCCCCCCCAGATGCATACGTTGAAAACTAACCCCACTGTGATGGGATTTGGAGGTGGGGGTCATTGGGAGGTGATTAGGTCAGGGGTGGAGCCCTCACGAATGGGATTAGGACCTCTATTAAGAGACCCCAGAGAGCTCCCTTGCCTCTTGCCATGTGAGACCACAGTGCCAATAGCCAGTGAGGTAGTGGGCCCCCTCTGGACACTGGATCTGCCCACGCTCTGATCTAGAACTTTTGAGCTCCCAGAGGAAAAAAAAAAAAATCTATTGTTTATCAGCCACCCAGTCTATGATACTCTGTTATAGCAACCCGAACCAAATGAAACGAAAGCCATGCCCTTTGTTACACCGTGCCCATAGAGTCTGTGGGCTCTTAGGAAAGAGTGAGAAATCGTCTCCATGACCGCCAGATCTACTAACACCTCACACTCAGTAGGCAGGCACTAGACTGCCCCTTGTTTCTTTTCATCATTTAATATACTCTACAATGACATGCCACGACTTCACGAGCGTCTGCAGGGGGTAAGACAATTCACATCCCTCCAGAGACACTTTTTCTTCTTTGTGTCTTCTCATTTCTTTTTTTTTTTTTTTTAAGATTTCATTTATTTATTTGACAGGGAGAGAGAGATCACAAGTGGGCAGAGAGGCAGGCAGAGAGAGAGGGGGAAGCAGGCTCCCTGCCAAACAGAGAGCCCGATGTGGGGCTTGATCCCAGGACCCTGAGATCATGACCTGAGTCAAAGGCAGAGGCTTTAACCCACTGAGCCACCCAGGCGCCCCTTCTCACTTCTTTATTTGTAAATTTCTCTTGTTTATGTTCTTTTTCTCCTTTATTCTTTTTTTTAAATTAACACATAATGTATTATTTGTTTCAGGGATACAGGTCTGTGATTCTTCAGTCTTACACAATTCACAGCACTCCCCATAGCACATACCCTCCCCAATGTCCATCACCCAGCCACCCTATTCCTACCCCCAATCCCCCAGCAACTCTCAGTTTGCTTCCTGAGATTGGGTCTCTTATAGTTTGTCTCCCTCTTTGGTTTCATCTTGTTTCATTTTTCCCTCCCTTCCCCTATGATCCTCTCTCTTGTTTCTAAAATTCCTCATATCAGTGAGATCATATGATAATTGTCTTCTCTGATTGACTTATTTATTATTCTTCCTTATTTTCCTCCTCCTTTCCCCTCATCCTTCCTGAACACATGCCTGAATATTCAAATATTTCTTGGCATCTGCAGCATACCAGAAGCTTTAGCAAATGCTGCAGATAGGAAGGTACACAAGAAGAGTTCTTTTCCTCCCCTGATGTTCCCATGCTATAAAGGGAAAATGAGGACAGGTAGCTAGGCATCTGTGGTGCAGTGTCATAGCGATAGCAAAAAGGCAGCCCGGGAGTGCAAAGGCAGGCTGGTACCACAGCCCAGAGAGCAGGAGTCAGTGGAGATTTCTGTGAGGAGCATACATTTTGTTGGGACGTAAAGAAGGGCCACAACTAGCAAAGCAAACAGAAGAGGCATTCCCGGCAGAAGGGAGAGCTTCATCAAAGGCAGGAGAGGATGATAGTCATAAAAGGTGCAAACATTGCCGGGAGGTGAAGCTGAAAGAGGACAGAGTCAGATGGTGAGAGATTTGGACTTGTGGGGACCAGGAGAGTTACAAAGTTTCCATGTAATAATACACCGTCTATACTAACATTCATGGAACAGTTACTAAATGCCAGAAACCCTTCTAAGTGATTCTTGTTTAATCCTCCCATCAAAACTTTGAGATAAGAACTGTTATTATCTCCGGGTTAAGAATGGGGGACCGTTAAAATACCAAAGAGATACCAGCACACACCTATTGGAATGGCTAAAATCCAAAACACCAACAGCACTAATTGCTGGTGAGGATGTGGAACAGCAGGAACTCTCAGCTCAGGGCTGGCGGGAATGCAGAATGGTACGGCCACTTTGGAAGATAGAGTGGCAATTGATTAGGAAACTAAACATCCTCCTGGTGGGTGGGGGATGGGATGATTGGGTGATAGGCATTAGGGAGGGCCTGTGATGTGAGGAGCACTGGATGTTATACACAACTGATAAATTATTGAACACTATATCTGAAACTAATGATGTAGGTGGATTAATTGAATTTAAACAAATTTTTTAAAATCCTCTTACCATATGATCCAGAAATTGAGCTCCTTGGTATTTACCCAAAGGTAAATCCACACAAAAACCTGTAGATCCACACAAAAACCTGTACACAGATATTGATAGCAGTTTTAGTATTAATCGCCAAAACTCAAAAGCAGTCAAGATGTCCTTCTATAGGTGAGCGGATAAACAAACTGCGGTGTGCCCAGACAATGGAATATTATTCACCTCTAGAAAAGAAGGAGCTATCAAAGCATAAAAAGACATGGTCTAAATTTAAATGCATATGACTGAGGGAAAGAAGCCAGTCTCAGAAGGCTACCATCCCAACTATATGGCATTCAGGAGAAAGCAAAACTACGGAGTAAAAAGATCAGTGGTTGCCATGGGTTACAGGTAGGAAGGGAGGACTACGTTGAGCATAGAGGACTTTTAGGGTAGTGAAACTCTCATACGATGCTCTAATGGTGCACACATGTCATTATTCATTCACACAAATTCATAGGCTCTACAATATCAGCACCACCATGGCTGGCTTCCAGGAAGTGAGAAGCAGAATTTGCCAGGTGTAGGCAAGAAATAGCCCTAGAACTGACACAGCATCCCTTCCATAATATTCTACTGGCCAGGGCTTGATTCCAAGCAGTAGATACAGAGACGCCCGCTTTTGAGGGAGATGGCAAGGCCATGGTACAAAAGAGCAGGCAAGATGGGAGATAATGAAACCATTTTTAGAAAAATGCGGTCTGTCACCGTCCTACAAATTAAATGTTTCTATATGTCCCCTTGTGTTTTACTTTTAGGAAAAACTGGGTAATATCTAATAATCGCCCTTGCAGGCTGGGCAGGGGAGCTTGTGAAACTAGACCCTGCCCTTCCTTTCAAATTTTAAAGTAAACAATACCATTGGTGATTTTTAATCCAAAAAGAAAAAAGAAGGAATCCAACTAACTGCGACATTAATGCCTAGCACAGTCCTGGCATGTGGTTAATGCACACAAAGTTTTTCATATTATATTGGGAAAAAATGTTAAATAATTAAAAAAAACACAAAACTGGCAGCATGAACAGAGGAAAGTCACTAAACTTTCCTGAGCATCTATTCAGTAACTTGTAAGATGAAACATTTTAACTGAATCATATTAATAATAGCACCAGAGGTAACAGTAAAAATAAAACCAGCAATGGACAATATTGCTAATACATGTAGATTACAAAGAATATTCATATTTGAGTAGACATGACTTAGTTGTCTCTTCAGAATGAATTCTGACTTCCTCAATCCTGGATGCCACTAACTTCTATTTTGGGATCCATGCGATTCTGAGTGAATTAACTATCTCTGGTTCCAGGGGCAGAACATGGGACACATGTTAGCCAATTAATATGTTCATCTGCCTTGGACACAGATACTAATTTAGGGTGGTCCATTGGATCCATTAAGAGTTGCTCTTGGGATTTCTGCTGGGAAGGTGAAAGATTTCAACAGCTCTCTGGGACCACGAAGGTAGTAGCTGTCGGAGACGTGTGGGTTCTCAGTGTTCAACACGGAACAGGAAAATGTCCATACACTGAACACATATGGCCCATGCTTCACTTTTGTTATTTTAGCTTACTATATTATTTCACGACTTGTTCAAACTTATAATGATTCCCCAGTCTACCTAACCTGTTGTGCCTTTTTTTTTTTGTAGTTTCAAGTTTTTATTTAAAGTCCAGTTAGTTAACATGCAGTGTAATATTAGTTTCAGGTATAGAATTTAGTGACTTATCACTTACATACAACATCCAGCACTCATCACAAGTGCCCTCCTTAATCCCCAGCAGCCATCTAGCCCATCCCTCACCCACCACCCCAGGTCGTTGGAGCAACCCTCACTTTGTTCTCTATCATTAAGAACCTGTTTTATGGTTTACCTCTCTCTCATTTATTCCCCCATATTCACTTATTGTGTTTCTTAAATTCCACATATGAGTGAAATCACAATACTATTTGCCTTTCTCTGATTTATTTCGCTTAGCACAATATACTCTAAGTCCATCCGTGTCATTTCAAATGGCAAGATCTCATTCTTTTTGATGACTGAGTAATATTCCATTATATATATGTGTATATATATATATACCACATCATCTTTACCCATTCATCAGTGGATAGACATTTGGGCTCTTTCCACAATTTGTCTATCGTTGATAGTGCCGCTATGAACATCAGGGTTCACGTGTCCCCTTCAAATCAGTATTTCTATATTCTTTGTGTAAATACCTAGGACGGCAGTTGCTGGATTGTAGGGCAGTTCAAGTCTGTCTAAGACCACTTCACTGTCATTTGAAATGGGAAGAGTCCACTATGCTTCATACTAAGACTCTTCCATCACTACGTCCACAGGTACCAAGCTTCTTTTCACAGTAACAAATACGTAGCGGCAGAATTTGGAAAGTCCAGCTTTCCAATTTTAAGGATAAAGACTTTGCAAATTAGGCAAAGTCTAAGCTTCATCCCAATAGATATGTGTTTTTTCTCTAAAAAAACAAAGCAGGAAATCTGTCTTAGATATCACTGTAACCTTGCCTGCTAGAACATTGTGGGCCTTCAGTGCAGGAGAAGTATTGTTGCATGAATAAATTATTTTGGCACATTAATTTTTCCTTCTGAGCTCCAGTCTCCTCATATTTTTTTCTATTAACATGTAGTGTATTATTAGTTTCAGGGGTAGAATTTGGTGACTCATCAGTTGCACGTAACACCCAGTGCTCAATCCATCATGCGCCCTCCTTCATGCCCATTCCCCAGTTACCCCAGCCCCCCACCCACCTCTCCAACAACCCTCAGTTTGCTTCCTATAGTTAAGAGTCTCTTTTGGTTTGCCCCTCTCTCTGTTTTCATCTTATTTTCTTTTTCCTTCCCTTCCCCTACGTTCATTTGTTTTGTTTCTTAAATTCCACATATGAGTGAAATCTTTCTTGTCTTTTTCTGAGTGACTTATTTCACTTAGCATAATATCCTCAAGTTCTATCCACATCATTGTAAATGGCAAGACTTCACTCTTTGTGATGGCTGACTAATATTCCACGGTGCGTATATACACATCTTCTTTATCCATTCATCTATCGATAGACATCTGGACTTTTTCCATATTTTGACTCTTGTGGACATTGCTGCTGTAAACATTGGGGTGCAGGTGCCCTTTCAAATCATTATGTTTGTATCCTTTGGAGAAATACCTAGGAGAACAATTGCTGGGTCATAGGGTAGCTCTATTTTTAACTTTTTGAGAAACTTCCATACTGTTTTCCAGAGTGGCTGCACCAGCTTATATTCCCATCAACAGTGTAAGAATGTTCCCCTTTCTTCACATCCTCACCAACATCTGTTCTTCCCTAAGTTGTTAATTTTAGCCATTCTGACTGGTGTGAGATGGTACCTCATCATGGTTTTGGTTTGTATTTCCCTGATGCCAAGTGATGTTGGGAATTTTTTCATTTGGCCATTTCATTGGCCATTTGTATGTTTTCAATGGAGAAATGTCTGCTCGTGTCTTCAGCTCATTCCTTGACTGGATTTTTGTTTTTTGGGTGTTGAGTTTGACAAGTTCTTTATGGATTTTGGATACTAGCCCTTTATCTGATAAGACATTTACAAATATCTTCTCCCAGTCTCATCTTTGACGTAGAGATATTGACTATTCACTCACACGTATATAATAATGATCAAGGAAGATTATATACAACATATATAGTGCCTAAAAAAGCTGCAGTTGAATAATAAATGTTAGTTCACTACCCTCAAGTCTGATACTATTCCATGCCATTCTGTCTCCCTGTATTTCCTATCTACAAAGAATTTTCATTTAGAATTTGTTGTTTCAAATTGATTTCAAATTGGGGTCATTTAGATTTTCTGCTACCAGTTTTTCTACCTTGGTCTGATTCATTAGTATTAATAGCAGTGACCCCTGACATGTCAAAGAGTGAGCATTAATGACAATGGGATTTAATTATAGAAGCCAAGGTTACAGTTGTTACATCTGTGGGTAATTTCCATTCCTAAGTTCATTAAACTCTTAAAAGTGGAAAGGTCAATAGTGATTTATTCCAGTGACAGCAAACCCAATAGCAATCCTGTACAAACAATCCTTCTGTCTTGACATATGGCGAGACTAATAGCTAATGGAGCCAACTTCATAAGGCAGTGAACTGCCTACTTAGATTCATTTTTTAAAGTCCAATGTTATACAGAAAGAGGACATTCCCAAGGCACTCCACCTGAGTGAAGAAGACAGAAACTGGGGCAGCGTGAGGTTGGAAATCCTGTTGCCTTGACCACTCCATATCCCAGCATCTAGGACATGGCTGGGCTTATGTGCTAAATGTACGAACATGTCCACCCTGGGCTTTCATCATGGCGTTGCCTCAAAACAAAACAAAAGAAAAACAAAAGAGTCCGCACTTCAATAATTCACATGAGGAAAGGTGGATGGCAGAACGGAAGCAAGACGTTTCACAAGTACAACTGCAGAAGAGCAGGGATTCTGAGACAACATGCCTGGTGTGGGGAGAAATCTGGAACTAGGCAGGAGCCACACGGGAAGAGCTAGGTGTGACGTCCCCACCTCTTTATGCGCCATGGCCTGGAGGGCTCCTAGGCAAGAGGAAGATTCTGTGAAAATAACCTGGCATCAATTAGAGATGCTCCCATCCTCTTACCTGAGCTAATAGGCCAATATAAGTGGTCTAAAGATTTCCTGTCTCAAATGTCCAAGGCACTCTATATGAACAAAACACCAACAAACCATTTATCTGTTGTCTGTCCTGGAAATAAGTCTGTCCCCAAGCATCTTTATCTACAGGACAAATGCTTTCTTCCTCCTTCTCCTCCATCCCTCCCTCCCTCCTTCTCTCCTTCCCTTTCTCCTTCTCTCTTATCCTCTTCCACATTCAGTAAAGGTGCACCAAAATTCTACAATGTTCCAGGCATTGTCCTATACAAAGGGAATGTAAGAGTAATGAGAAACACATTTTGCCTATTATTTCAGAAGTTTACACTCTCCTAGGTTAGGAAATTAAAACGGGTAAAGAAATAAACAGTATAGAAGGAATAGAGGAAGAAAAGACAAAAGGAGATTCAGGTGGAGCATATCAGAGTGGAGGACGTGGGCTGCCTGGGCCACATGGACACTGATGTCCCATGGGATATGGATTTAAAGGAGTTCATTCAGGGGCGCCTGGGCGGCTCAGTGGGTTAAAGCCTCTGCCTTTGGCTCGAGTCGTGATCTCGGGGTCCTGGGATCGAGCCCCGAGTTGGGCTCTCTGCTCGGCAGGGACCCTGCTTCCCCCCCTCTCTCTGCCTGCCTCTCTGCCTACTTGTGATCTCTCTCTCTCTGTCAAATAAATAAATAAATAATCTTTAAAAAAAAAAAAAAAAGACAATTTAAAAAAATAATAAAAAAATAAAGGAGTTCGTTCAGTCCAGGGTGGGGTTTCTAGGAAGGCCTGTGCGAGGATCAGTCACAAAGTCTGGCCCTTGTACCTACGGTCTACACCATTCCATGGAGGGCTTACTCAGCACTTTATGTATAGGCGCTCAGTGATGATTTCTTGGATAAATTAATATATAAATGTATCATATCTGAGATACCTATCTTTGCTTCTTATACACGCTGGAGGGGGCAGCCTCCTTGCCACATGGCTCCTTCAGACCACGGTTACTAGACCAAAGGGAGACACTCGCCCAATGCTTGGTCAGTCAAAGCTTTGTCCTGGGGTTTTCTATGGGCTCCAAAGACTTGCACAGAAAACTGGAGTTAGATACTTGTTCATAATACAAAGGAGGTGAATATTCTAAAAGGTAGATTTTAATCTATTTACTTTATAACTTAAGAAAACGAGCCTCAAAAAAGTAAGAAATTGATGCATCACCCATGAACACCATAACCAAGGGTGACACCCCTATTTAACTGATTGGATAATATTTTATATTTTAATATGTAAAATATATCGTAATATTTTATGTTATTATGCATAAAATATTAAATAATATATCTTATAAATAAATATACACAAAGAAAGCATGTGTTGTGAAGACCTTGGACTCTACATATATTTTGTATAACATACATATGATATATATCTCATAGTTTATGCAATATAATAATATATATATAATATAAAATATTCTTTGGTACCTTGCCCTTGATAGAGGCTAAAAAAATTACTAAAGTGACTTCAGTTTACGTCCCTCTAAAATGTATATATTTGTTTCTCTCTGAGTACTTGTCTCTGCTTCTAATAGGCTATTACGGCCACACTGTTTTGAGGGCATTTTTAAAGATTTTGAAAACACCACATAGAATCTAATGGAACACAAATATTATTGTCCATTGCTTACCAACCCGAACTGCAGTAATATGTTCAAGTATTATTTCCTCACCTCATTACCACTTAATTGAATTAAAGCTAAATTTGTATTTATGCCGTATAGTTAGGAATTACAGGTAAGGGACAGGAACATTCTCATTACCGGCCATCTGTTTGTGAACAAGTAGCAAAGGAAGAGTCCGCAGGAATGGCTGCTGCGGGGGTCCGCACACATGGAATATTAGTCCACACACCTCCTTGCTGCTTCCAGAGACGCAGCTCTGAGATTAAGAAATCACAGAGCTAGTTAGAAGCAGACTGGGCCTGGAACCCCATTTTATGAGCCAACTTCTTCGAAACGTATTTTTCTTTTAGAACCGTTCTTTCTCGGTATCCAAACAGATCTCTGTCCACCAGGCATGCTCTGTAAATGACAACAGGAGAGCGAGCAGCCAGTTCCGTGAGCAAGCCAACCAAGGAGGAAGGAGAACAGACTCATCGCCAAGTCTTTCCAGACAGCAGCACCTTGGAACCGATCATCAGTCCTGCTGTTCTGCTCCGACAAGAAACAATGCATCTCTTCAATGAACATCAAGAGCATGTCTCTCTCTCTCTTACTTTCCTCTCTTGACATTTTTCTAGCATGTTCCATATGACACACATGGCAATGTCATTGGCCTCAATGTGCATTCATCATCACCTAAAAAGGGGGTTGCCCCTATTTTACTGATTGACAAAATGGAGACCCAAAGGCATCCAAGTGACTTGCCCCCGGCAATAATAGAGCCGGAACCCAAAGAAGGGGGATGGTCAGTGGGGAAACTCACTCGTCAACAAGAACAAGGAGTCCAGGCAGGGATAAAAACCACTGATTGGGAGAGAGACAAACCATAAGAGACTCTTAATCTCACGAAACAAACTGAGGGTTGCTGGGGGGTGGGGGGTAGGGATAGGGTGGCTGGATGATGGACGTTGGGAGGGTATGTGTTATGGTGAGTGCTGTGAAATGTGTAAGCCTGATGATTCACAGACCTATACCTATACAAATAATACATTATATGTTAATTTAAAAAATTAAAAAAAAACCCTGATGGCCTGCTGTACCACCCCAGAGGGGAGAAAATAAAATTTTCATGAACGTTTTCACTCACCATGCTCTGTGCTAGGTCTGGGAAGGTCCTACCGGGCAATGTCTATGGAGCCATGCCTTGGACTCACATCCCCACTCTGCTGTCCCCTAGCCGTGTGACCTTAGGGTAAACACTTACATGTACTGGTTTCAGTGCCCTTTACCAGAAAACAAAACCGACAGCACTCACTCCGTGATTATAGTATCACAGACGATCTATAAATTCACTGACATGGCAAATATTTGTCCAGACTGCAAGGCAGACACTGCGCTAGGCACATGGAAGGCTGCTGTCCTTTTCGGGGACCACACAAAGTAAAACACAAGCATCTTGTAATCAAGACATTCAATCTTGCAAAGGAGTTAGGGATGACCACACCCAGAGGGGCAGCATGTCGGTTCCTGGCCGGCGACCCAGACTACAGAGCATGAGAACTCAGGGAGAGAGTCAGTGGTGCTGCTCCGATGTGGGAGGGCTTCAGGAAGGGGTTGCGGGTCGGGACTAGGACCCTTAAGGATGAGTAGAATGTTAGTTGGCAGAGGTAAACAGGACAGGCCCAGCGGGCAACAAGAATGAAATCAATCAAAGCCTAAGAAGAAGAAAAGGCAGCCGGCAAGTTATTGACAAACTGACAAGGTTGATTGGAACAGAATACGCATCCAAGGAGGTTGATGTGAAGACGGAAGGAAGGTCAAGTACAGGAACGAGATCCTCGGAGTGGAAAGCCGGAGCACCAGGCCTTCGGGGAGGGGAAGGGGTGCCGCTCAGGCTCTTCGTCTCCACCTCCACCCCTTCCTTCCAGCGACTGCAGCTGGCTGCAGGTAAATCGTGCTCGGGCCCCGTGTCTCGTGTCTCGTTTTTATGATTTACCAGTTCGGTCTTTCAGCGGGGCGAGAGTATAGAGTGCGGTGGATGGCATATGCTTGGGGAATTTATGTTACATAGCTAAACATCATGTCTGCCTATCTCTTCCCGGTAATCTCTGATAATACCCAAATGGGCTTTTTATTTTAAACATCTGGACAGCCTTATGGTGGTGGAGAATTAAGGTGCTGAGTGAAGAAAACCGCACAGTCATAAAGTCTGTCGGATAAACAAAGCTTTCTTTGGAACATTAACTCCTTTACTGAGAAATTGTCTATGTTCCTCAAAATGCACTTAGTAACTTTACATCTTCATCTCCAGGTACCACTTTTCTCTTGCAAATACTCTCATGGCAGTTAATGGGGCCATTAAGGTAGGAAACTATGAGATATTAGCATAAAAAGAACATTGCCAGGAAAGAGATGCAAAAGGCCTTCCCTCACGCAAGCTCCTTGTCCCCCTTTTGGCGTTTGCTTTTGTTTTATAACAGCAGAAATTCCCATTGTGGGTGGTGGTAATTTTAGCTAGATAATAACTCTGTCGACACCGTCATAAATTGGCAAAAGGTGTGTAACTCAGGGAGGGGAGAGACCGGAATGGAGAATAATCAAGTAGTTCTATTTATTTTTAATACACACAGCCATTCAATCAAGAGACGCCGTGCATTTTCTCTTTCTCCTCTGAGATGACTAGAGTTTCTTCTCACTTGAAAAGGGTGATGAAGTCTCGATGGTGTGTAGGGTCCCGGGCTTTGCAAATGCTGTGCCATCTGCCAGATGCCCTCCCTGTTCTGAAGTCTCTGGGCTCAACATCTCGCTCTGGAAGGTTCAGCTCCCATGTTTTCTACAGTATGAGCCTATAAACCCCCCAAAGGAGGTTTGAAGCTCCTTTTCTGAGTTACTGGAAAACCATAGTTGCTTCTCCCATGGTTTTGCCATTGCATTATGGGCAAATGCTCCCCCACCCCCCCCCGGCTGCCCGTGGCTGTGGTGGCATGCAGGGAGAGAGCAGGACCAGGCAGGGTGGGTAAGGATTCTTGAATTCTGGTACCTGGGCCCTAGTACAGTGCCTCACATAGAGTTAGACAGACTTTGATGTGTCTGTTTTGTATAGTTGCATTATAGATTATCATACACTTTGCAGCTTTAAATAACTCCCATTATTTTTTGTTTGTTTGTTTTTTGTGGGTCAGGGGTCCGGGCGGGGATAGCTGGGTCCTCTGCTCTGGGTCGCCCAAAGTATCATTTAGGGCTGGGTGCTCATCAGAGGCTCAACTGTGGAGGGACGCGGCTCCACGCTCACACAGGTTGTCGGCAGCTGTCGGACTCCTGACAGCTGTCTCCTGCTCACCCTCAAGGAGAAGAAGATTCCAGAGATTGTGCTAAGTCAGAGTCTTACATAACATGACATAATCATGTGCAAGGTGCCTTGTCATCTTTGCACATTCTATGGGTAAGAAGCAAGTCACAAGACTCACTTTTTGCAAAGGGAGTCAGCAAAGGCATGAATATCAGGAAGTGGGATCACGAGGCCCCCTTCGATATCTGCTCAGCATACAATTGGTTTAATAAACCTCTAACCCAAACAAACACCTTTGTTTCCCTGATCACAGCCTTCCCGAACCTGGTACTGGCTGCATGCCGGGTCTTTCAGGGATTCGAGATCCTTTATTCAATGCCTGCCTTGTGATCCACAGGTCATCACTGGGCAGCGTTCACGTCTGTCCAGTCTGACAGTATATCCACAGAATCTAGCAAGGACTGCACTATGCTAGGTGTACAATATTGTATCTCAAATGAATGAATTCATTCATGAATGGGGAGAGTACATGAGTGTGCTCAGTCCTTGGTGTGAGCCAGAGACCGTGGACCTTATATCCTTCTTTATGAGATATTTTCCCTCCATGTTCTGCAGGTGTTGGCTTGGGAACAAATAAAACACCCCAGCCACATCCCATGGCAGTAACTGATTTCTTTATTTCTTTAGACCTCTTTAAAACACTTCTGCATGGACAAGTCCCCCAACAGAGGATTTTGCCTCAGGCCAGAAAACTTGGAGTTATTCAAACATGAAATAGGCAGAGATAAACCACAGTTGAAGGAGCACATGACTTCCCTGCAGATAATCTTCAGGGCCCTTGTATTTGCACGCCCTCTTGCTTCTGTCTCCTCTCCGCTCTCCACTGATTCCACGATGTCTCGCTGGTGCACATTTCTGGATGGCCCTGAGCCATGATTTATTCTTTCCTGCCTGATACTCTTTGACCAAACTGCTCCCTGACCCTGTAGAGCCCTGAAACCCTTCTCTCTAATTTCAATTTGTACGTCGTTTGTACTCCCAGAAATGCCCGTATGTGATCAGTCCCCTGCCCTAGGTTTGACTGCATCGGCTCTACTGCTACAGTCCTAGCAATGCCTGTCACAACACGGAGCAGGTCTAGTAGCTCCAAATTTGGAGACTCTTCCAGAATACCAGCACCTTCTTCAAGACTTTGTACGCAAAGGCACAGATATGTTCTAAGTAAATGGATGGGACGTATGCACCATGCACAGAGAAAGTACACATCTTAAGTAGCATATTGATTTCGGAAGCAGGCATATTGGGGCACCTGGGTGGCTCAGTTGGTTAAGCATCTGCCTTCGGCTCAGGTCATGATCTCCAGGTCCTGGGATCGAGCCCGCATAGGGCTCCTTGCTCAGTGGAGAGTCTTCTCTCTCCCTTTCTCTCTCTCTCTGCCCCTCCTCCCTGCTCATTCTCTCTCTCTTCTCTCTCTCTCTCTCTCAATTAAATAAATAAAAATCTTTTAAAAAATTAAAAAATAAAATAAAAGTGGGCATATTAAGAGATAAAAAGAAAAAGCTCTGTGAGATAGGCAGGGGATGGCATTATAACCACACAGATGGAACAGATGAGAAAACTCAGACTTACAAGGGAGAGTCTTGTTTACCAGTGTCTGATTTGGCACAGTCTCCCCACCAAATCACAGGCTTCCTGGAAGGAGAGCTCCACCTCGTAAGTCTTCATACCCTCTGCAGCCAGCAACATCAGCATGGGGAAGGCATTCCACAACTGATCGCTGAGTGAATTATCTACCACCAACTAACAGGGCAACCCCCTGACATATTTTCCAAATTTCCATTCACAGCATAATGCACGAAAGGGTTCTGAAATGTCAGTGGACAGCTAATGTCTGTCTTCCTAGGACCTTCCTTGGAACTATTCCATACATACCAGGAGTCCCATAGTTGCTGTGTAAGCTACTGTTGGTTCAACATGACCCAATCTGGCCACTCTTGATTTACCCAAGGGTGTGTACGTGTTCCAACAGGGTCCTCTCTTTCTCCTTTCTTCATAATTCTGAATCTAAAACTAAAACTGACCAGAATTCATTAACTGGTGCCCAAACCTACAATGCGTAGAACTCAGGTACTGTGTATGGCCATGATTATCCAAAATTGATTTGAAACTTGGAGGAAGCTGTTCAGGGAAGAGACAACAAAGAATATGCAAGGAGCAAAAAAGAAGAGAGAGAAAGCAAGCAAGCATTTGCATAGGTTCAACTCCTCATCTCCAGCTGATTCTTGAACCCAACTGCATTTCCATTCAGGGTCCTACGCAGACCCCGACTGCTTGTCGAATGAGTATTTTTGGCTTTAGTTGGTTCATGTTGAGTTCTGTGCTACAAAATAAAAGTTTTAACCAATGTATTCATTTGCCCCTTAGCGTTATTTCAAATCAAGAATACCTCTCCCATTTATAATCTTTTTTTAAATGTAAAATAGAAAGATTATAAGAAAAATATTACAAGCAACAGCAGTGAGATGGCATCAGAAACATTTTAGGAGAAGGGAAAGGTCTTTTCAGCGGCCCTAACATTTCACCGTGTTGCCAGCTGCCTGTTCTCCTTACTCAGCAGGCAGGTTCGGCCCGGTGCCTTGTTGGGGCTGCAGCGATATTCCCCAGCAGCAAGGAGAGCACATCATCCAATTACATGGTCTATCGTTTCATTATTCACCCTACATTGGCTGCACCTGCCACCAACCCCGCTCTCCTTCACTTCCTACTTGTCCGCTTACCTCCCCCCGCACACGCCACAATCACACCCTGTTCTGAGTCGCCTCAGTATCCCATTAGTCTCCGTAAATAATATGCTTCACTTCAATTATGCATTTAGAAATAGTATCTCAATTCCTACCGCCCATTTTCGTCAGTATTTTACTGCAAACCTGGAGGAGAGGGAATGAATCACAAAAGCAGAAATTTCAGGGCCAAATTAAAGTGGCTTCCATCCTCTACTCTGTCACGCATACCTTGGTGCGGGTATAGTCACACATCATACAAACACACACCACACACATACATTACACACACACACAAACCACATACACACAACACACACAACACACACATGCACACACACATCACATACATGTAAACGCACACAACACACATACATTACACGCACACACAAAGCACACACACCACACACATGCACACACATCACATATACATACAACACACACAACACACATACATTACACGCATGCAAACCACATACACATACCACACACACACCACACACATGCATACGCATCACATATACACAATACACACATACCACACACATACTACACACACACCACACACATACTACACACAGACAAACCACACACATCACATATACATACATCACACACAACACACGTGCACCACACACATATCACATACACACATCACACACACAGGCGTGCCCACATCACATATACACACAACACACGTACATTACATACACACAACACACACACGCTCCATACACACATACATACACACCACACACACATACCCAAAACACACAGAATACACATACCTGAATTCACACCCAGAGAGCCTGGCACTTGGGTAGAGCAGTTAATTAACGTAATACATTTTCTGAGCCATGTCATGTTTTCTTTATGTTACACCAAGTAGTACTTGAGCAATGCTATGAGACATGGGAGAGAAATGTAAATTCGGTGTCTGCTTTCAGGGAAATTTCACTGTAGCAGGTGGAAGACACACACAGGAAGAACACTTTCGAATGATCAGATTCAGAAGACCTGAGTCCTACACCTAACTGGCAAGCAAACCAAAATCACATTAGTAATTTTAGTAAAAATAATTTTGTGTCAGGAAATTGTTAGATAAGTGTAAAAAAAAAGCCCAATAAGCGGGGTGCCTGGCTGGCTCAGCCGCCAGAGCTTCTGACTCTTGGTCTTGGGGTCATGAGTCCAAGCCCCATATCGGGTATGGAGCCCACTTTAAATAAATAAATAAATAAACAAACAAATAAATAAATAAATAAACTTTTTAAAAGACCAAATAAGCAAAGGGAAATCCTGAAGCAAGTAGTGGCAATAACTATACAGATGAGCTGCCCTGTTTAGGACTGGGGGAAATGGAAGTCACTCAGGTCACCACTGTGTGCCTTTCTACTATACAGGACCCCCAGAGTCTCTGGCTTACATAGGGTAATGTGCTTGGCCTCTGTCCCCATGGTCCTCACTCAAATAGCACACCCTGTAAGTCCTGACCATCCAAAAAGAGGCGCAGAATGAGGACAGCAAAGGGAAGATAAGACGAATATGGCCTCATGTGTAACCTGCAGCAAAGGAAGTCTCCCAGGATGTCCGTGCCCTATACCAAGAGGATCTCATCCCACGAAGCCATCAAAAGGAGCACATTGCAGCCATTTACTGATGGGGGCACAGGAGGGACAGGTTTCAGGAAATCTCAGGAGACTAGTTGGGCTTGTCAAGGTTGACATTTCTATCAAACATCTCCACGTCTAAGGAGACCGCTAGATGCGAGTCTGGAACTCGGGGTGAAGTCCTATCTGAGACAGCAAAGTCACAGCTATCAGCCTCTAGCCGGTATTCAAAGCTACCAGATAAACAGCTGGTATTTAAAGCCATGACATCAGAAGAAGTCACCAATGGGCCAAGGAGATAGAAAAGAGAAATAAACAGAGACGTGAGCTCTGGGAGGCACCAAGCTTAGAGGTTGAGGGGACAAGGAGGAGCCAGTAAGCAAGACTAGGATAAAGTAGATAATGGAGTGGCCCCGTGGTGCCTTGGATACCAAGCTGACAGCCTTGGAGGTACAAAGACTAACTATATTATCCAATGCTGATATCATTCAGGATCCAGGGATGAGACCAACAGCCCCCCAATTATTTAAACAGGGAAAATCCGATACAAAAGAATCATTCATGAGACATTTAAGAACTGAAAAAAGGAAAACCCTAAGGTATCTGGGAGGTGAGAACTTCGGGAAGCTGCCACCAGCTTCAGTCTCCTGGTAGGAGACTGAACTGACCCACGCAGATGTTTGTCGGAAGAGACACAGGTGCCGGAGCTCAGGCATTCCGGGACGGGACACTACTGGGCTGGTGCGGGTACCCCCATACTCAGAGCAGGAGCTCCACAGAGCTGGGATCTAGACTTCCGAAGATGTGACAGTGGTCAGCCGGCGCTGGTGTCTCTGAAGAGACAGTTGGATCGGTACGTGCACTTTGGAACCACCACTGCCTGAATGAGCAAACCATCACCAGGTTTACGTCAACGGGATGGGTAACGAAAGCAGGCAGAACGCAGACAGGAAGCAGCGCGCCCCTTCCCTTCTATGGCCTTCCTTTGGGTCTCTGTGAAGCTGGATGATGGGAGCGGGGGCTGGTGGGAGGCGGATGGCCAGAGATGACAAGTGCCCAAGCCGCAGGGCAGGAGGGGCCGTCTACATGGCTAGGAATTCCACTATAGATGTGGGCTGGTGAGCCAGGCGCTACTCCGTAAGGCATAAGGGCAAGTCCTGGTGGGGCTAGGAGTGGAGAAGGACCAGCTAAGACTGCAAGCAAAGGTTCAACAAAAAGTGACTGCTGAGTGTCACACCTTTGTCTGCCATATGGAACCCAGTGTCTTAAAAGGCGAAATAGTGATTTGGGCCAAGGGCTGACATTTTTTCCCCTGTAAACATCAGCTAGCAAATCTCTGAGGCATCATGAGCCGTGGTCTCTGTCACAACTTCTCAACTCCAGCACCATGGACAATATACACATGAAAGCAGGCGGCCGCCCAATAAAACTTGATTTCTTAACACTGAAATGTGAATGTTTCATAATTTTCACATGTCCTAAAATTGCATGCATTTGACCTTTTCCCAATCATTTCAAAGTGTGAAAGCCATTCTTATCTGGTGGGCTAGAGCAGCTGCAAGGATTTTCCTGCAGGATGTGCTTGGCCATCTCTGCTTTTTGGCTCAGCCTCTGCCTTTACAAAACATGAAAACCCACAGATAACAAGCCACAGACACAACAATGTCTAATTCAAGGTAGAAAACATGGATACAATTTTGGAAAGATATGCTAGAAGTTCTTCCCAAGTTCCAGAACCTAGGGAAACTGTGGAGGAAGTAGAATATTAGCGACTATAATGTGCTGATCTAGACATGGAAGGGAAACCATAAGAATGCCACCAGCTCTTAATCTGCAGAGTAGATGTTCTTGTTTGGGTGGAACCATGCATTACTCCTCACAGCCCTTCCAGAGCCTCTCTCTCTGGCAATTTTCCATAAAATGGCTAATGTGGCAGGCTAGAAATCATCATTTTCAAATTCGGTCTGTCTTTATGAGTTGCCGTAACACAAGGTGTGACAACAATCTGAGATGACAGAAAGGACATGGCCAACCTCTCATAGACTAGGGCTATCTACCACCGCACGAATGATTTTTCCAAAGCACACCAGGAGGGCTGATAGGAAAGACAAGGCAGGAATGAACTCTCTGGAAGGAATTAGCTGTTGGCCAGCTGCGCCCGTCCTGGGCTGCCTGATCAATGTGCTCTGGTGCCCCACGGGACGAAGACCGTGTTCTCCCTCATTGCAGCTCGGATCATTCTGCAGCCACCGTGGCTGCTACAGCATGGCCCTTCATGCTCCCTCCATCATACACTCCAGCTCCCCAAATCAGGTAAAGCAAGAGGGGCATTGACACCAACAGGGAAGGAGGACACCGTCATGAAGGGTGAATGGCTCTGCAACCAGCCTTCGGGGGGTCCAAATCCTGTTTTTGCCACTTCATAGTGTGAAACTTAAGACAAGGCAGATTATTTACTTGCTCTGTACATTAGTTTCTATAAAGACACGCGGATAATAGTGGCATCAATCCCACGCGACGGTCTTGAGAATTAGATGGGTCAATATGCGTAAATTGCTTAAAATAGTGCCTGGATGCAAATAAAACGTTTAATAAATATAATTGACTCTAGGGTCCGATATAAAAGCCATGGTTAGTTTTCTATTAACCTAGGGGACAAACTCCAGGCTCCTGGGCTTGAGACCTCACGTGTCATGAGCTACAGTCACACAGGATTTCTGAATACTCAGTAAATACCGCACACCCATTCTCATTCACACTTTTGTACTCATTCTTTTCTGTACTTCATAAGTCTTTCCCAATCCCTGTCCTGAAATCCCTACTCATCTTTTCACATCCAGCATGAACGTTGCTTAATTTTGTACTTTCTCAGCCTCTGGAAAATATTTAATTCCTTCTCTCATAAGCTCTCTGGGCACTTTCCTTGACTTGCACAGTGTCTGATGGTTCAAACGGGTCTTCAGGAGCTCTAGCTTTCTGGCGGTTCTATTATAAAAGATGCAAGTCCTTTTATGTCTCTGGCAGAGGGCAGGTTTTCCCGCACACATTCCACAACATCAGTTAGCCTTTGCTTCACACCCCAAACAGAGTTACAGGATTTTGTATTTGCAAGAGAATGCCCTCCCTGCTTTGGCTGAACACAAATTTCCTTCCTTTGGTTCCCCCTGGGATCGGAAAGAGAAACTGAATTTTTCTTAAAGTAACAAACATCGCCTGAAAACCAAAAGGGAAATACACAAAGAAACACACATGTGCAGTGAGCATGGAAAGCCCCAGTTCTGGGTTTGGGCAGAGGCTCCAGACCTACTAGAGGCAGGAACACATAGCAATAGGCAGTGTCTGGAGTGCAGAAATGCATGGGTTCAAATCCTAGCCCGAGGATTTGATAGCATGTGAACTTGAGCAAGTCTATTCATAGGTGAGAATCCTGAGTCAAAAATTGGGCTGGGGCGCCTGGGTGGTCACCCTCCAGGAGATGCCTGCCCCCCCCACCCCTTCCCCAAAGTTTTGGGTGCTCAGATTTCACCTACCTTCAAAACATAACTATGGCTAGTGTGGGGAAAAGGTGGGTAGTTCACCCAAACTCAGGTAGTGAAATTTGGACAACTAGAAAATGGCAAGAAAATGTTGTAGAGATATTCCTGGAAAGGGGTGGGGGGCTGGGGTCTAAATCATTAGCAGACACATCAGTGTCCACCAAAAGGTTTCAACCCTCACCGTGGCACACCAGAATCACCCACATTGGTAGACAATGGTTGAGAATACTTGATAGTTTCTCTTTTTGACCAAATTGTTGTCTTAAATAATCTCCTTCTGACCTGGATGCAACAAATCCAATTAGATCACCTGTGGCTATAATATTTGGTTTGATTTTTTTTGTTTGCTTTTATTTTTTCAAGCTTTTATTTAAATTCCAGGTAGTTAACATATAGTGTAGCATTAGTTGCAGGTGTAGGCTTTAGTGATTCATCACTTATATACGACACCCAGTGCTCATCCCAACAAAGGCCCTCCTTGATCCCCGTCACCCACCTAGCCCATCCCCCCACCCACCTCCCTCCAGCAACCGTCAGTTTGTTCCCTATAGTTAAGAGTCTATTTTATGGTTTGTTCCACTTTTTTTTCTTTTTTCCCTATGTTAATCTGTTTTGTTTCTTAAATTCCACATAAGAGTGAAATCATATGGTATTTGTTTTTCTCTGACTTGTTTCATTTAGCCTAATATACTCTAGCTCTATTCGTGTTGTTGCAAATGGCAAGATTTAATTCTTTTGGATGGCTGAGTAATACTCCACTTTATATGTATACCTCATCTTCTTTATCCATTCATCACTCGATGGATACTTGGGCTCTTTCCATAATTTGGCTATTGTAGATAATATTGCTATAAACATCAAGGTGCATGTATCCCTTCAAATCAGTATTTTTGTATCCTTTGGGTAAATACAGTAGCGCAATTGGTGGGTCGTAGGGTCGTTCTATTTTTAACTTTTGGAGGAAACTTCATACTGTTCTCCAAAGTGGTTGCTTTAATTTATCAATTCATTTAATCCTGAACCCTATCCTATGAGATAGCTATTTCTCATTATACTCATTTTGTAGATGGGGGAAACTGAAGCATAGAGAAGTTAAAGCAATCTATCAAAGTCACACAGTAGCAAGTGAAAGATCAGAGATCGCACCGCAAGGCAAGTCTGGTTCACTCCAGACTCCTCTCTAAGCACCTTGAAACACTGCGATATTTTGCATTGATTATAAAATTGCTTTACTTGTACCGAGACAGATCATGCATTGGTGACGTGGTAATCAGTGTTTAAAGCTTACTAAGTATAGCCTGATTAGACATCTTTTGGGAGGGCATTTTATGAACAGTAAACTGTGGAGGGTTTCCCCGGAAATGGATTATAGTTAGGCATTTTCTGGTAAGTTCTGAGATCTTAAAAAAAGAAAATGCAATTGTAAAAGAGAAGGTAAGAGGTAGAATTATAAAACAAACTAGGTAAGAACTCTGCCATGGAGAAGAATTTAATATGACAAAGCAAGAGATGATTCCAAGGAAGGTATTGGAAAAAAATAATTAGCTATTTAGAGGCGATATAATTACTCTGGGTCCTCACTCCCCATATACAACAGAATAAATCCCTCAGCAATCAGAGGTAAAATTTTAAATGGTACTCACAGAAAAACAAAGAAAATAAAACTTAAATTTTACCAAACCTCTTGGAAAAGGGTTGGCTCTTTAATTTCTAGATGAGAAAAAAATCATGAAGAAAAAATAAACAGATCTGAATATATAAAATTTAAAATTTTTTTCTATAGAAGAGTGATCTAAATTTAAAAAGCATACATGTCCTACTATTTTCAGAAAATAACTTCCCAAGGGTTATGAACTTTATTATGCAAAAGCTCAAGCATTAATATACAAATGGTATCAAGTAGACAAATGGACAAAAACGTGAATAGCAAAATTATAAAAGTGGAAGATACATTTTTATCAAACATTTTAAATAGTCAACCTTAATAATAAAATGAATATACCTAATATACTGAAAAATGGTTTTTACTGCCTTAAAAGTAGAAGCTTAAAAATATATTCATAGGAAAAAATAAAAATAAAAAATATATTGATAGGTATAACCACTTATAAATGAAGACATCACTTTACTCCCCATTTTGCCTACCAACTAATGGGTCTCACTGTCATGTATTCCTACAGCATGGAAATTGGCAAAAGCCATTTAGAAAGTAATTAGGATAGATATATAAGTGGCCACAGATCAATAAAATCATAAATTAATGCTCAGAACATATATTTATCCACAGACACATTTAAGCCTGCTCATATAACTTGGAATGAAGAAGAAATCCAAACAAATCATAAACCGTGAGAAATGACCGACAAGCACTGTATACCTCTCAACCCGAAAGATGTGACCAACGCTGTATTAGAAGTCGAATCATCCTCAGATGCATGCAGGACAAGAAAGGAAGAAAAATAAAGTTCGAAGCATGATCCGTTACTTTTCACCTTTCTATAAAGTTAAAAAAGGAAGGTTTCTTCCATTTTTCAGGTGAGATCTGAAAGATTGGTAGAAGTCTGCTAAGTAGAAAGAAGAGAAACACAATCCAAGCAAAGGGCTTGAGGAGACGCAGAAGAACAGACCAGATCCTGGCCATATAGTTTCTATAGGTTTATGGTACGTCTCTGCTTAACCTAAGACCACGTGAAACCAGAGAAAAGTTCACTGAAGGAGAAGGACTGATATAACTGATGCTATTTTTGATTTGAACTTGTGTACACCCCCACCCCCTTACCTAATGTCTCCCTGCAAGGTGGAAAACGTGTTGAGAAGCAGCAGGGACGCACAGACCAGCCTGCCCAGGAGGCAAGAGAAAGCGGTAACGCCGACGGGGGTGCTCTTGGGGTTAGACACGTACGGAATGGAAGAGCTCTGTGTAGCAGGTAAAACTGGTACGGTGATGGATTCTGGGGGCAGGGGACAGGAAAATGACCTGACCGTCATGACTTTTGGGTGTCGTCACTTCCTGAAATGAGAAATCCTACAAGAGGGAAGTAGCTCAATTGGCCAAAGGAGCTAAAGTCTCAAATGCCTGTTTGTTGTTTTTTTTTTCAGTAGACTCTTCTAGAATTCACAGAATATTGTATTGAATGGATGGTTTTAATCATTTTGGAAATTTTCTTTTTCTTTTTTAAGATTTTATTAAGTAATCTCTACTTCATGTGGGGCTTTAACTTACAACCCTGAGATCAAGAGTTGCATCCCTAAGAGTCATCTGGTACTCCTGGAAAATTTCTGCATGTGTATATATATATATATATATATATATATATATATATATATATGTATATATATTAAAAAATTTATTTATTTATTTGGGAGAGAGAGAGAGAGAGCAGAGGAGGGAGGGGCCGAGGGAGAGAGTGAGAATCTCAAGCAGGCTTCAACCCAGCGCATAGCCTGACTCAGGGCTCAATCATGACCTGAGCCGAAATCAAGAGTCCAAATCTCCACCGACTGGCCGCCCGGGTGTTTTTCATTGCGTCTTCATGGCACTTCTAGGAACATTCTCTTCGCCAAAACCTAAGGTCGATGAGTGGTTTGGTCTGTTTATATTTATAAATATATTTTATAAATATTTTATAAATATATTTTATTATTTATTATTATATTTTATAAATATAAACAGACCAAATATATTTATATTTGTATTTATAAATATGTATATATTTATTATTCAAAAACTTAATCAGTTATCAGTATGTCTATTTTTAACGTGGAAATCTTTTCATTTATATTGATTATTGTAATCCTACATTGTACTACTTTCTATTTTTTATCAGCAATGTAACATTTCAGATTCTTTGATTTCTGAAAGAACATTATCAACATTAACTTGTGTTGGGCAATTAGGATCTACATTTTAACACATAATATGGTTGCCTGTGCTACCTTATTGTTCATAGCAAATGTCCCATTTTTTGTACTTTTATGAATTTTATTTAAACTTATTTTTGATCTCTCACAAATGCTTATTATGACTAATATATGTAAAAATCAGTTTATTAACCACATGGCCCATTATAGTAACCCCTTCTAGGCCTGCTCGCTGCCTTCCTATCCCTTTGAATGGTTTTCCCCTACATGTATAATTTGTTCTATAACCACCTACCAAACTGTCCTGTATCGACATCCTTGTTAGAACCAAATTTAAGCATTTCATCCACCACTGAATTTTTTAAATACTTCTGATTTCTTGGGATACTTTCAAGTATGAGTTTCTATTTTTTCCCAAAATGTAAGGACTTTTAGTACTTAACACTTTCCTTTTTGCCCAGTAAAGCTGATTTCAGACGGCTAGCCTCCAAACTCTGAGATAAGAAATTTCTGTTGTTTTAAGCCTCCTAAATTTGTGGTAATTTGTCACAGCAGCCCTAGGGGAGTGGAGATGGTGAACGTACATCAGATTTGGGTTAGCTCTCTTAGGCTTGTTTATGAGAGCATATTTTTAACCACTATTAATACATCCTACTGCCGTTGAATTTGAATGCAATATGAAAATATTATTTCAAAACCTTCATGGTCCCTTTAGAATTCTTTTTTTTTTT